>JBAMJV010009527.1:0-26798 GCA_037951105.1 Echinarachnius parma
GGGCGATTGGATTGGTATCCATCCCGAAGAGACGGGCGAAATAGGCCGGAGCAACCCGTACGTATCTCAATGCAATGTACAGCTGCCGTCTACGAATACCGTAGACATGGCAAGCACCGGTGAAGAACGAAAAATGACTTCATCTGAAGAGCCGAAACATGACTTCGAAAAACTTATTCACATCATCGAAGACTCAGATTCAACATCCGTCGGGCAGATATTCAGGTTCGGTTTCTTTTGAGATCTTATGGGGATGGAAAGGGGCGGAAGTGACGGATTAAAAAGAATGACTCATTTGCCAGTGCAGAGCTGGGCCAACCCAAAACTGTATGTGTGGGGCTGAGGGGTTTGTGTGGAGTGCAGTGCTATGCTGCAGAGTGTCGTGTGATACGCTATTGAGTTTTGAGATCGATGTGATTTTTTTGAAGGGATTGATTATCGGGATTGATTATCTTTAGAAGTAAAATAGCTCTTTCTTTTTGGATGAAAATGTTGTTTTGTCCAACAGCCATCTATAGCACAGCAGCAACTGTTTTAGTGCGGTATGTTGATCTAATTTAGTTTGTCTTGCTCATTTATTTACCTAATAATTTGTCCTTGAGTTGAATTGACTTGACTGGACTGTGTCTACAATTTTCATTGTATCATTCATGTTCATTTATTTGTACTTCATTACTCGCACCGTGTGCATTATGTGAATGTTGTACTTTTTATTTCAGCCCAGAGCCAGGCCCAGAGATAACATATCATTTATTTACCTAATAGTTTGTCCTTGACTTGACTGGACTGGACTGTGTCTACAATTTTCATTGTATCATTCATGTTCATTTATTTGTACTTCATTTACTCGTACCGTGTGTATGTGAATGTTGTACTTTTTATTTCAGCCCAGAGCCGGGCCAGGCCCAGACCAGAGATAACATACAATCATGGCATTCATGGCCAGGGATTTGGGCTATTCAAGTTATCACTTTATTTATCAGATAATTTGATAATTTAATTTATTGTTCTCTTGACGTAGTAGTTGCCTGATCAGGCAAGTAAACTAAACAATTTATACAATTTAACTTGCCCAACACCAATTTTTACTTGCCCCAGCCCGGGCAAGTAGGCAAGTGCTAGTGACGAGCCCTGCATTACGCATGTTATTGATGTATCTTGATTTTAATGTTAACACAATTTATGTAGTCAAAATCAAATGGCCTTATCATGACAAGAACTTGGTTGGCCCAAGTACAATGTACAAATGAATGCTAGATAAAGTGAAAGAAAAGTTCTTGTCAAACTTGAAGGGATAGTACAGTTTGGGTCGAACTTAATTTTTAGTAACCAAAACCTGCACCATAACATTACAAACTAATATTTATAACTCCACTATGCTCGAAAGGTACACAAACTTACAAACAACTAAGTAAAAAGCCTGTTATCATTAAAAAAAGAGCTGTTAAAACGCAAGAGGGCGCTCTCTAAAAATGCATCAATTGGTTTATACCATTTTTAATAAAAGAATTGTGCATATATGTGATGTTTTGTTGAAATAGTAATTAAGTTGAGAGATCATCAACAACTATTTTAAACCTCTTGAAAAAATTTGAAAAAGTGTAAGCATTTTTTTTTGAGACCCCAGGTTTATTCCTATCGGATATATTTATTGATATTTCAGCTGTTTCTGAACCGATTTTGATCAAATCAAGTTTATTCTGTCATACAAATTGTATGCTCTTTCAAATTTGACACTCAGTTTGTCATTACCACACACAAAAATTATTTATTGAAGCGCCCTCTATACCAAAACTGAACTTCCCCTTTGATTTAATAGGCTAAAATATGGCTATCATTGATAATTTAAATAGGATTCTATCATGCTTGACTGAAAAAATAACATTCTTAGTAAACCCATATTTTTTTTTTTACTGCTGTTAACACAAGAGGGCACTATATATGCAAACACCTGACAGATTCAAACCATTTTCTTAAAAAAAGAAAAACAGTTAGAACCTGAACTTTTGCTGTCAGTCTTATGACTTAGTTGTAATCCTGTAATATTAAATTGAATCTTCCATTAATAATACCTGGGCCCTGTTGCAGAAAGAGATACAATCCTTTTTTAAGTAAGAAAATGTATGTGTTTCAACTTTCATCCAATCAGATTTGTGCATTAAGAACAGATGATCTGACTTACCATCAATTGTAACATACAATTGATTGTATCTCTTTCTGCAATGAGCCCTTGTGTAGTTTGTTTATCACTACTGACCAAGTGACCATCCAAGTTAAATGATTACAATATTCTAATTGCAATTGAATTTAGTTTTTATAGTTATAATTTGTATATAGTTTAACCCGTTCACTTCGAAATTCTAGAATTCCTGTAGACTTTGTACACAATCCACCCGGTTCCCGTAGTCAAGGGGTTAATGCAATATTTATGGAGGGCACGATACATTGTACATGTTATTCTGTGTGTGTGTGTGTGTGCATAATGTTCCAGGGAAAATGTTCCAATTCTTGGCCAACTGTACTGGCAGCTACATGTGTCTGCAGGGGCAATGGGGTGAAGAGCACATAGGCTGTATTCTAATCAAAATATCCTTTACTTTTTCCCCATTGTCAATTCATAAAGAAGTCCTTCGATTAATGTATAGGCTGCCAACTGCCAACAGTTATAGTTTAGATTTCCAAGAGTGTTAGATTGTTCAGGCCATGAATGGAATAAGTGATCATAATGTTGTGTCAACAAATCATGATTGTGCAATTCTAATTTCTAACAGTCGGACTTCATGTATGTAAAGATGGTACATGCACATTTCTTTGATGGTGTGCTGATAACTCAGTTTTTAATATTTGGGAATCTGGAAATTCAGTATTATTTAGGGATAGCTGCTTTGGAAAAAGTTACTGAAAACATGTGCTTGGACTGACGAATTGATTGTAGAGTTCAAAGTATTTTATAATCTTAAAAGATTCAGCCTGGACCCCACGCATCAATCACTCAATTTTTCTGAGTGCGGAAGAAGTTCATCTGGCATTCTGAAGTGCAGACTAATATTACTCTTTACATTTGCAGATGAATTATGATACATTCTTCTTTCATATTGTCTGGAATTAAAATAAACGCAAATATTTTATTCAGATTGTTTATTTGTTTGTATTTGAGAGGGTCCCCTTCTATTTTGTAATTAAATCATGCTTTCTCATGTGAAGTATTGGATAACATGTTCATTCAAGCACATTACTCACCGTGATTACATCCTACATGCTGAAGAATGGATTTTCATGATGGATATTTGCGGGTAAATCTTTGGTCATTTGCTTATACCATGTCACAATCTTAGTTGTAACCTTCTTAAGTGTGGATGATAGGGCTGAAAAAGCAATGCAAATTTGTCATACTAACTATGGTTCTGAGTTTAAGCATTGATTATACAACTTACTATAATTAGTTTACCATAGTTGGCAACCAAAAGGATTTTTTGTTGCATGCTGAGCCCAGTGTGTGTATTTGTGGACGTGATGTGGCAAGATTTGTTGAGCGAAAATTGGTCAATCTGTGGGATCCCGAGTATGCCCACTGCGTTTGTCCTTCAGCAAGACAATTAATACGCTAAGTTCCAGTTCTCTATCCAAGCAGGGATGCCAGAGTTCCGGCTTTTCCGGGGGTTTTTACCAAAGTTCCGGCTGGAAAAAAAAAGAAAGAAAAAAAACGAATTTTTTTATTTTATTTATTTATTTTTTAAAAATATTTTTTGAAATATTTTTTTAAATTTATTTTATTTTTTATAAATAGGGGATATGAGCCTCAAAATAGGCTCAGCTTGCACCAGAGAGCATCTGGAACCCCAGAGCTTCGACCCCGGATACAGGGACTTCACACTTCGCGCTCGTGATGTGCGCTTTGCGCACATTATTTTGAGTCTCCACAAATTTTCAGGCCCTGGAGCCATTTGCCACTGGCATCTCTGTCCAACGTATCCATGTGTATTAAAATAAGGACCTGGTAGGCGGTGAAAGTCTCAATGCCCTAGAGCTACTTGGAAGGAATGCTCCACAGGGAGTGGATTTGGTGTATGCAATGCGTGTAGGCTGGCATTTTTTATCCTGTGGTACATGTAAAAGCACTTTGAGATGATAATGTTTACACGCTATACAAATTAACCCTATTTCTATTTGTAAACTGGGGGACCATCCTGATCCAACATTGAAAGGACCTGCAGAACTTTGGAATCACCTAACGACCTGCATTGCCGACCACGATCTGGACATCAAAAGGGTGACAGTGGAATTCTCTATAATCTCTGGAATGGGTATATGTTTGTAAAAGAGTTTTCACTTGAAAAGTAGCCCCCTTGCTAATTTTGTCCTGCTTTGTGTTTATTTTGAAAACTACAGGGCCATCCAAGATGGAAAGGGCCAGCAAGAGTTTGGGGAGCACCTCAAGGCCCGCATCGCCGACCACGATCGGGACATCGAGAGGGTGACAGCGTAAATCTCTGTAATAATAAATGTTAGCAAAAGCATTATTTTATACGTGTACAAAATTTGCTTGATGATAATTTTCCCCCTCTCTGTGTGTTTATTTTGAAAACTATAGGGCCATCCAAGATGGAAAGGGCCAGCAAGAGTTTGGAGAGCACCTCAAGGCCTGCATCGCCGACCACGATCAGGACATCGAGAGGGTGACAGCGCAAATCTCTGTAATCATATAGTTAACAAAAGCATTATTTTAAACTCACAAAATTTGCTTAATGATAATTTTCATCCTTGTGTGTGTTTATTTTTAAACTACAGGGCCATCCAAGATGGAAAGGGCCAGCAAGAGTTTGGGGAGCACCTCAAGGCCCGCATCGCCGACCACGATCGGGACATCGAGAGGATGTGCAACTTCCACTACCAGGGCTTTGTGGATAGTGTAGGCGAGCTGCTCCAAGTCAGAGCACACGCCAAAAGACTCAAGGTCAGCTATTCTTCTTTTTCATTTTGGGGTATGAGTTTTATTGTAAGGACAATCATAGGGAAACTGACCAGAAATGTATATTAAATATAAATTATATATTTCTGGTTAGTTTACCTATGTTTGAAATTATTTATACAAACAAGCTGCATCCCATCACATCAGTGGTGCTTCTCATTGGTTCCTTATAGTCTATAGATGTTGATTTCATATCCTTCAGGTTTGTGTCAGGTTTTAAATAGCTTCTAACCATCACGAGCACTGAAAGGGGATTCGGTTGGGGATGAACGACTAGCACAAGGGTTTTCTAGTTCAGTTGGTAGCGCACCGGTCTAGCAATCCGGTGGTCTTGGGTTCAAATTCCGGGGAAGCTCTATTTTCTTTGCGCATTTAAAAAAAATTAATGTCATATAACAAAACAAATTTCTTAGGATGGGGAGCTGACAACGAACCAGTCTTTGTCCAGCAGACTAATGACGATCCTGAAGTTGTATTATCGGTTTGAAATAATTTTCGATTTTTAGAATTACCTTTGAATCAACCTATTGCCAAGGAGAATCTGGTGGCTCATGTATTAACTCTATAGGGATTGCCAAATCTAGTAGGGAACATGTTAACCCACTGCCTACAGGAACGTAGTGTACCCTGCATAACCTCTATGGGATTGTCAAATCTAGTCGGGAACAGGTTTAACCCACTGCCTATGGGAACCTGGTGGGTCCTGTATTAACTCTATGGGGATTGTCAAATCTAGTAGGGAACAGGTTAACCCACTGCCTATGGGAACCTGGAGGGTCATGTATTAACTCTATGGGGATTGCCAAATCTAGTAGGGAACAGGTTAACCTACTGCCTACAGGAACATAGTGTACCTAACCCTGCATAACCTCTATGGGATTGTCAAATCTAGTAGGGAACGGGTTAACCCACTGCCTATGGGAACCTGGTGGGTCATGTATTAACTCTATGAGATTGCCAAATCTATTATCAACAGGTTAATTAGTCTCATATATGCTAATTTTGTTCTTAGGATGGGGTTCTGACAACGAACCAATCGTTGCAGAAGTCCAGCAAACCAGTCATTGAGAAGGCGGAGGAGCTACAGACCACTAGAAACATGCTGCGCAATATCACAGCAACCGTCGACCACTTACAGACCTGTCTGCCAGGTAGGAACTGATCTGAGAAACTTTAGGATCACTATGATCACGTAAATCTTATTGAATTTAAAAGCCGTGCAGTCAAACATCACCAAAAGGCGGAGGCATATTTTTCACACAGTCAAATTAGCTCTAGTTCTCTCTTTAGAATAATTTCAAGGACTTTATTTCAGTGTTAAAACAGCTAAATACATGTAGTTACATTATCATTATTATTATTTTATTATTATTATTATTATTTTATTATCATTATAATTATTTTTATTATTATTATTATTATTATTATTATTATTGTCATTATTATTATTATCATTAATATTAATATCAAATAGTTATTATTATTATTATTATTCGTTTGTTATTACTATTATTATTTTTTTTAAATTACTATTATTACATGAGTGTAAGTGGATACAAAATATGTTTCTAGTTGTGTTGATGTATCAACTCAGTGGCAAGGATCCACAAATGTATTAGCAATAAGTTCTAGTTTTCAGTCAAGATTATTGATATCAATAACTGCAATATTCTAATCTAATCTCATAATTTAGAAGGATGTTTACACATATTGAAAAGGTTTACGTCCCCAAAGTACAGTGACAATTCAGAAGAAGCAATATAAATGTCATAAAAAACTTGGATCAGTTTGAGCGTTGGATAAGTCACATCCTAGTGGCCTCTTGAAAGATAAATGATTGCTTATCTTCCCATAGTGTCTGAGTCATTGCTCCCAAACCTGATCCCATGCATACGTACATTACTATACCGTTGTGTGTCATAGGCAATGCTTTGACAATGCATGGGCAGCGGGCAATTTGTACTGCTAGCGCATGCATTGTCTATGTGCACTGTATGACCTGAAAATTGTGACTGTAATGTGTTAATGGGTCATATTTGCTAGTATGACTATTTACATTGTAGATGTGCCCTTTCCCAGTGTTATACGTCATATGTACGTCACCTCTTTAGTGTCTTAATTGGAGTGCCTAGAGACAGTTGAGACGGTGTTCTGTTAGATAGAACTGCATTCTTACAATGCATACAATCTGACTGGATATAGCAAAACCCTGCACTTGTCGATAATTCATGTTTTGAAGAAATTTACATTATAAGTTTCACATAATGTATGTAAAAGACTTACGTTTGTAGAATAGAAACAGTCATATCTTTGCCAATTATTGTCTGAATTTTTAGAAGAAGGCATCAAATAAAAGCTTGTTGTGAGGCCTTTCTCATGGCTTGAAGATCTAAATTTTGATTTTTTAAGTGCAGGGTTTTGCGATATCCAGTCATATGCCATAATGCATCACACACGTATGCAACCCCTTCTCTTTCAGAACCCAAACATCATAGGCGTACCCAGGGGGGGGGGGGGGGAGTTTGGGGGGTCAAACACCCCCCCCCCCCCCTTTGACCCCAAAAATGACTGTTTTGAACCCCCCCTTTACAACTTGTAACCACATTTTAGCGGTCTCGACCATCATTACCGATGGTCGCGACCTCGAAAATTGCAAAGAATCCTGGTCTCGGCCTCGAAACCGTTGAAAATTCTCGGTCTCGGCTTCAAAAATTTATTTTGACCGGTCCTGGTCTCGGCCTAGAAAATTGTAAATGTATTCGGCCTCGGCTTTGAAAATTTTCTACGGACACCCCCCCCCCCCCCCCCCCTGGCTTACAGAAATTTGGCTGATGAAAAAAAAAACGTTGAAAAAATCCTGGGTACACCCACTGCCAAACATACAAGTGAATTAACCACATACATGTATGATGTATATACACATTTAAATCAAAAGATTTAAGCATGCATATTTGTCCACTCATTGCATTGTTCAGTTATATTAAACTTTAAATAAGACAACTTTTCTTATTTTTCTTAAATAAAAAAATTTACTTGATTGTATGCATGAAATTTAAATCCAATTTATCATAAAGTTACATTGAGAATATTATGGGCTCACAAACAAAATGTCTTTCTAAATTAATACAAATGTTAGAAACCTTGAAGATTATACGTTATTTGTTTTATTCTGTCTTTATTTTGATAAACTGTATTCTGTATATTTGTTTTCTCCTCAGTTCTTGAAATGTACTGCAAACTGAATGATCAGATAGAAAGTAAAAGGTAAGGCTACTTTCCCTTTATATAGATTTAAATTGCATACATGTAATATACTCTGTCAAGTGACTATCATGAATGTGCACTGAAACATTATTTCTGGTAGATTAAAGTTTTTACTGGTTGGTAATATGGGGTGGAAAATAAACTGGTAAATATAAAAGAAATAACACACTTGTATCAGTTTGCTTAACAAAATTGTAATTAGTTAAAGGGATAGTTGAGTATCACAAGTTTCCATTTGATGCCTTCTTCAAAAACATTAGACGATATTTGGCAAAGATATGATTGTTTAAATTTCACTATCATAATTCATTAAAATACATTATGTGACTTATAATGTCCATTTCTGTAAAAACATGAAACTACTGACAAGTTCAAGTGTGATGTCATAAATGATGTCATAAACATAATTTTTTAGAAATTTCAAATTTGGACTTCATTTTCAGAAAGAGCATAACAAATAGTGTCCAAGAACCAAAAATCAAGTGAATTGGTTACGTGTTGGCTGAGATATGCCCATCCAAATGATTTTGTTTGTCAATGGGCAATCAGTGTTATAGTGCACTGGTTCGTAACTTTACGAACCAGTGCACTATAACACTGATTGACCATTGAAGTAAAATTCATTCGGATGGGTATATCTCCGCCAATACGTAACATATTCAATTCATTTTTGGTATTTGGACATAATTATTGATGCCCTTACGGAAAATGAATGGAGTTCAAATTTTAAAATTCGAAAAAGGTGTTTTTATGACGTCATGGCTTCTGTATTCTATATCCAGTCACAATTGTTCTGGTATGTAGTCTCCACTTAGTTTGGTAGGCTTTTGCAAGACTGTGTATTTTGTCCCCCTTTAACATGTGTACCCGATTATTAAGTAGTAACAATTTGCTTTAATAAGAAACATTAAATGTTTGGTCTAATACTTCCCCTTTTACAAGTGTACCCCTCAAAAGGTTAGCCCATGAAATGGTTACTATTTTATTACTGAAATACTTGGATTTATTTACCTGAAAACATTTGTACATACTTCCCTGCCCTGAAGGCCTTAGTGGTAAAGATCTAATTGAAAGCATAAATGTTCAGCCTTCTCCTTCCCCTTCAGAGGTATACCCCCTTAAGTGTTACCCCATTATAAAGCATAGACTACTTTTATTTTTATCCTTTTACTGAAATACTTGAATTTCTTTAAACCTGAAAGCCTCTGTTCAGATACTACCCTGTCCTGAAAACCATTAGTGGTAAAGATCCAATTAGAAGCTTAAGAAATGTTTGATCTGATCCCACCCCTTAACAGTTGTACCCCTTTTATATTACCCAATAAAGCTGATACTGCTCTATTATTATTTCTTTTACTGAAATAACGAGATTTCTTTTATACCTGAAAATCTTTGTTCAGATACTACCCTGCCCTGAAGACCCTAGAGCAGCTTGAACACACCTACCTGCCCAGGGTCAGACGATATCGCTTCTGCGAGCGCATGGCGGACAACATCCCACGCATCAGAGAGAGCATCAAGGAGGCCTCCATGTCCGACCTCAAGGACTTCCTGGAGAGCATACGCAAACACTCTGATCGGATTGGGGATGAGGCTATGAAACAGGTATGTACAGTAATGCCGTTAGTTCAGATTAGGAGCAGTATGTTGTACACAGATAATCCTGAAAAGAATAACAATAAATAGGGTGCTTTGTCCAACCTTAGTAATATTCTGGAGAGCAGACGCAAACACTCTGATTGGATAGGGGAAGTGGCTATGAAAGGGGTATGTTCAGCTAATACTGTGAAATTTTCTGTATTTTCTAATTAGGAGCAGTAACTTGTAGATATTTATAAACCTTAACAAGCAACAGAAATAAGTTCAGAGAGCATCAGAAAGATCTCTGTGTCCGACCTCAAGGACTTCCTGGAGAGTATATGCAAGCACTCTGATTGGATTGGGGAAGTGGCTATGAAACAGGTTTGCACAGCTAATACTGTGAAATTGAATTTTTCAGATTAAGAACAGTATCTTGTAGACCTTTATAAACCTGAAATAAATCAGAATACTGTGAAATGGAATGTTGTATTAAATTAGGAGCAGTATTTTGTAGATCTTTTCCTCTGCGTATTAAACACAGGTCCAGAAGAGATGTTCCCTAGAGACGTCAGCATTCAGTAGGGCAAGACATCGGACGGTGAAGGCAGAGTCGCCGCTGACAGAGGCTGATAAAGACTCTGCTGGGGACTTCATGCTGGAGGAGGATGAGGTATGATGATGATGATGATGTTGATGATGATGATGATGATGATGATGATGGTGATGGTGATGGTGATGGTGATGGTGATGGTTATGGTGATGATGATGATGATGATGATGATGATGATGGTGATGGTGATGGTGATGGTGATGGTGATGGTGATGGTGATGGTGATGGTGATGATGATGATGATGATGATGATGATGATGATGATGATGATGATGATGATGATGATGATGATGATGATGATGATGATGATGATGATGATGATGATGATGATGATGATGATGATGATGATGATGATGATGATGATGATGATGATGATGATGATGATGATGATGATGATGGTGATGGTGATGGTGATAATGATAATGATAAGTAGTCATTTAAGTGATCTAGTAACTTTGTCAAATTCAACCAAAGTCACTTGGAGCTATCACTTTTCTCTTTTACCTTGTTGTTTGCCTTATGGTGACAGAAGAATGAAATGTGTTTTGACTGCTCTAATGTCTCCCTAGTGTGTTGGCATGTAGGTTGCCGAATTCCCCAGTACATTTATTTTTGGTCCGTAGTACAACTGTATTGTATATAGTGTAATCTTTATAGACGGGTGTGACTGTATACCTGCGACTAAATTTTGACCATACATTGTAACAGGAGGTGAGTCCACAGGACAATGTTGACTTCTCCCCGGTCTACCGCTGCCTCCACATCTACTCTGTGCTGGGGGAGCGTGAGGTGTTTGAGAGCTACTACCGCAAGCAGAGAACCAAGCAGTCCAAACTGGCCATCCAACCTCAGGGCAACACGGTAAGGTGCTGCCATCAGGGGGGTGTCTCACAAAGATCCCAAGTCAAACTTAACACCAAGTTGGATTTAAACAATTATGGAAAGCCATTTGTAGCTTCGGAATAAGACATAGTCAAGAGACCGACATGCGAATATTGAAACTTTCAACAAAATTTGACATCAATAACTTGAAGTATCTTTGATAAAAGAAAATGTTAAAGGGCAATGAAACCCAAGCAAAATGTTGCTTCCATAGTCTTGAGGAGATTAAGAGGAATAATCTCTGAAAGTTAGAGCATAATCGGGCAAGAAACAAGAAAACTACGGCTCTTTGAAGATGTCCATTTATTTCTATGGGGAACTCAAATTGGCAACGCACTCTGATAAGTGTGTGGACAACTCCCCATATGTTTTGTACACAAAAGTTCCCATTTTTACAGTTTTCTTCATAGTCACATTTTGTCATTCCCCCAACTCATGATATGTTATGTATAAAAGCATTCTACAAAACATATGTTGAACTCGAACGAAGGGTAATCATAAATTTTGAGAAAATTGAACAAAATTGAAATTTTGTGTACAAAATGTATGGGGAGTTGTCCACAACTTTGCCAGAGTGCGTTGCCAATTTGAGTCACTCGAAGAAATACATGGCTCTTTTCAAAGAGCCATAGTTTTCTTATTTCTTGACCGATTGTGCTTAAATTTTCAGGGACTATTCATTATATTTAGTGTCTTATAGTGCATACCACAATTCGTCTGGATTTCATTGTCCTTTAATGATTTTTATCAAAATTGTAGGCCTGTTTAACAAAATAACAAATGGCTTTCCATCATGTTAAGTCTTAGGATCTTTGTGAACCCCCCCCCCCCCCCCCTCCCCACAAACACGTGTATAATATACCAGGGTTAGGGTGTTACACAAAGATTCTATGTAAAGTTGAACTTAAATTCTCAAGTTTCAAGTTTTCAAGTTTTAAGTTTATTTATCTTTCTTTCATAACACACACTACAAACATGACATGAATATAACAAGTTGCCAGAATATGGTGTTACAATAGAAAGATGAGGTGACCTTGGTTGAAAGCAATGCTTGTGGAATTAAGGTCCCTCATGAGTAGCTTAAGAGCATTTCTTTAAACAAACTTATCAGATAAGAATACTGCATACATTAAGATGCTTAAAAACTAAACTAACTAATTAACTGAGAAAAATATATACATAAATAGTGTAATAAAATCTGCTGACTACTAAATAATGGCTATATACAGGTGAAGCAGGAAAAATACTACGAGAATAGGACAACAAAATGGTAGAAGGAGAGAGAGACAAAACAACTTGGCTGAAACACAAACAAAAACAAAACAAGATCGACAGATGAATAGTTATGTGAGAAACCGGAGTAGAAATATGCTGACCTATAGCGAGTAATTTTCGTCTATAATAACTGATTCTAAGTTGGTCTTTGTGAAGTGTGATATGTCATTTGTAGCCTTGGAATATTATTGATGTGCAAAAGTGTAAATTTTTGAGACTTTCAAGAAATTTTTACATAAGAACATGAAATATTCTTGATTCTTTACTCACAGAGGTGTTGTTAGAAGTTAGCGAAGTCATGTTTGATAAATGTTTCGTAAAGTTATCATTTAATAAGTTTAATTTGTGAATCATTGGATTACATACAAGTCCAGTCATGCAACACCATAAGAAAACATAGCTTATTAAAGGTTCCCTGACATGCAAATGAATGTTGAGTTCAGCTTATCTGTATTAGTACAAACATCAAATATTTCTAAACTATTTGACCTTTTATTTTATTCTCACAGTATGAATCATTAGATCACTACAAGAAGTACTTTCATCAGATTTTAGGGTGAGTGTTACTTGGTACATTTGAACAATTGAACAATGTAAATATGAAGTGATTTTTGCAAGTTTAAAACATTTATCATTTTTGTCGAGCCCACCATAGGTGGAGGGAGACTAAGGGATCCAAATTGTTGTCGAGCCCACCGTAGGTGGAGGGAGACTAAGACCCCGTTTACAGTGAGAAAAAGGCAGGGCCGGGCCAGGCCCGGGCCAGGCCGCGGCTGAGTTGGCCCCGCAATTTTGTGCGTTTACAGTGCGAGGCCAGGCCGCGGCCTACATTGTAACCTTCCAATATTTTGTCATAGTGGCGCTCTGCATGTAAACAAACGATTATTTTGGGGGGCGCGCCGGGGGTCACAGTGTAGATCCGGTCGCGCGCGCGCGGGATATTTCCAATGAATCTTTTCCCCAATTCCCTATGTTTATGCATAACTTTCGAATATCACAGCTGCCCGTACCTAATATAATAATTGATTAATCTTTGTTCTACCCTACAACACGAGAATATGGACGAGGAAGATCGACTTCGTCGAAAGCGTGAAAGCGTGGGTTCGATTGTGGGTTCGGCGTCATTATCCTATGACGTAATGATCCTTTCACTTCCGGGGTAACAGTTGGCCCCGCAATTGGCCGCGCAATTGGCCCCGCTGCGTTTACAGTGAGAAAAGGCCGGGCCAGGCCGAGGCCGAGACTACCTCCAGAGCTGGTCCAAATGCGCGGCCAGTTTGGCCTCGCAATTGGCCGCGCAATTGGCCCCGGTGCGTTTACAGTGCGGGGCCAGGCCGCGGCCTGGCCGCGGCCTGGCCTGGCCTTTTGCTCACTGTAAACGGGGTCTAAGGGATCTAAATTGCGTCCGTCGTCCGTGACCTTACACAAATTTGAATAACTTTCCAACCCTGCATCTGTTTGTAACCAAACTTGATTGGTAGATGCCCTATATCGGCCTCCATGATGTTCTGGGGTCAAAGGTCACCTAAGTAGGTCAAAGGTCAAATGTGAAGGTTTTGGGGTAAGAGTCTATTAGGGTTGATAACTTTCCAACACTGCATCTGTTTGTAACCAAACTTGATTGGTAGATGCCCTATAGCGGCTTCCATGATATTATGGGGTCAAAGGTCACATAAGTAGGTCAAATTAGGTCCAATGTGAAATTTTACCTGCAAGAGTCTATTAGGGTTGATAACTTTCAAACCCTGCATCTGTTTGTAATCAAACGTGATTGGTAGTTGCCCTATATTGGCATCCATGATATTCTGTGGTCAAAGGTTAGGTCAAAGATCAAATGAGATTAATTGTGAAAGTTTTGGGGTAAGAGTCTATTAGGGTTGTTAACTTTCCAACCCTGCATCTGTTTGTAACCAAACTTGATTGGTAGATGCCCTATACAGTCAAACCTGTCTATAGCGGCCACTCAAGGGAAACTTCAAAAGTGGCCGCTATAGACAGGTGGCCACTATAGACAGGTTGGCGGCCATTTTGTTTTTTTAAGCACGTGTGTTTATAATATAAACATCAATACCATTACCACATGTAGCCCACACATGAACATAATTATAAACAACATTTACATGCATATGAAATAAAAGAACAGAACCTTGGAAACTTGTCTTATTTTTTTAGTACATTTGTGTGATTAGTGTTGAGAAAATAATGAAAAGTTTCATTATATGTAAACCTTCCGAAATAAATCTACCATCGTCGTCTGTTTGGCCGACTGTCGTTCGTTGTTGTCGAAGAAACAACTCTCGATCTCGAGCTCCCGATATGATGATGCAATGCGCGCGCGATCGTGTGAATATTTTTATTCTTTGCCTGAACAAAATGATGTTACGTAAACAAAATATTTTTGATTGAAAAAAAAAAGTTCTAGAAAATACGACGATGAGAGCAAAAATGTATAAGTGTAGGAAAATATTTCATATCAAACTTCATTGATAAGTTTTTTCATTAAATAAAATGTTTTGCAAAGACAACACAAACATTTAAATGTACGAGGCTATACAAACCGGTTTAGATCCGATCCGGTCCGATCCCCAATGCGGTGAAAGTGTGTGCATTGTGCATGCATGTGTGTGCATGTGTTGCATGCATGATCAAAGTCCCTGTCGCCGCAGCTCAGCGCAGCGGTAGCGCGCGGTCAGCGGCCAGAGCCAGCTAGCACTCATCGATCGATAAAAGATCACAACCACGGGGCCTACAATGCGTGCATGAACAATAACACGGATGTTCAGCCAGGGCTATGAGCGCGCGCTAATTATCCGTCTCAAGTGCGTAGCTCAGCTGAAAGCTAGCTAGCGATCGCTTCACGGAAACAATGAGTGAGTAAAAAATAGACCAGTCGGCGGACGAGGTAAACAAAACAAACGGCCATTTTAGGCTTTTAAACTTGGCATTCATTATTGAGGCGGCACTTTTCAAAAGCTACAGGGACAGGGTAATTCTTCAGCCCTAGAGTAGACTATGGTTATATTGTTCGCTAAGCTTATGCTGCCAGCTCGCTTTCACGGCAAAGTATACCAGCTTCGCATCGGAAAATATCAAACTAGCACGCCCGCAGTTACGGCCAAACCGAACATTGATGGCCGCTACAGCCGGTAAAAAAATGAGTTTGGGAAGCCAAAACAGTGGCCGCTGGCCGCGTTAGGCAGGTGGCCGCTATAGACAGTGTTTATAACACTGTATTTTCCTCGGGGGGAATTCTATGTGGCCGCTAACGGCAGGTGGCCGCTATAGACAGGTGGCCGCTAGTACAGGTTTGACTGTATTGGTCTCCATGATATTCTGGGGTCAAAGGTCACATAAGTAGGTCAAAGGTCAAATGAGGTCAAATGTGAAAGTTTTGGGGTAAGAGTCTATTAGGGTTGATAACTTTCCAACCCTGCATCTGTTTGTAACCAAACTTGATTGGTAGATGCCCCATATTGACCTCCATGATATTCTGGGGTCAAAGTTCACATAAGTAGGTCAAAGGTCAAATGAGTTCAAATTTGAAAGTTTACCTGCAAGACTCTATTAGGGTTGATAGCTTTCCAACCCTGCATCTGTTTGTAACCAAACTTCGTTGGCATGGATGCGCGCAATTGGGCGAGACACATTACGGCTATCGCCTTGTACTCTTACTTAGTCACATTAATGCAAACAAATTGATATGCATTTACAGTGTAGTTTTGAATCTTGAAAATTAATATTGTAATTATGCCTATTAGAAATGTCTCTTAAATGGAAATTGTTTACATTGTAAATGAATTGTGAAGTTTGAGATCTTAAAACAGATTTTTATATAAAATGCATCTTTTTTTTATCAGTTTCATGAAAGAGATGATAATTGTTCAGATCTTAATAATTCTGTTCATCATTGTTCAAATGTTTGTTGTATTCGAACTTGATTAGGATTACGAAAAAGATCTTGAAAATCTAAACATTAGTATTAAATTAGAGTGCATATTTGCATGATTTATAGTAAACAGTTTTATTATCTTTTGTAGCGTTATTCATTAGTTCTTATGATATATTCATAAGAAGTTGCATTTGTTTTTACTGTTTACAATGGCTTATTCGTAGTCGGCAACTGTTCCTAATTTGGCGCATTTTAAAAGTAGTAAGTGGCCCAATGACTGCTAATAGTTTAGTTTTTAATATTCGCTACCTCACTGCACTGACTTTGTACACAGTTATAACTTTCCAGTGGATAATTAAAAATCATAACACTTTGTTAATGTTTCCTGCTCTCAGGTTCTTTGTTCTAGAGGATCATGTCCTGAAAACGACTGAAGGTCTAGTAACAAGAGAATACCTGGATGACCTCTGGAACACAGCCTTGTCAAAGATAGGCAGCACACTCAGAAACAATTCAGTGAGTATATTTCAACATTGTCAAAGATAGGCAGCACACTCAGAAACAATTCAGTGAGTATATTTCAACATTGTCAAAGATAGGCAGCACACTCAGAAACAATTCAGTGAGTATATTTCAACATTGTGACATTTCATATGCACTTGTCAAAGATAGGCATGATACTCAGAAATAATTATTATAGATATATTTGTATAGATTATAATAGATTATTTCAACAATGTGATTAGATATTGCATGTGATATATTTCATACTTAGGTACTGCACCATTTTGGGGTTTAATCAACTCAATGTTATACTTCCCTCACACTTTATCCCAAGTTGATTGCTTATTTGATTTTGTGCTGAAAATATCACAAATTTCGCTAAATTACTATTCAGCAAAAATAACCACTTTTAAAGTATAAGCCAATAATTGATATGAATGTTTCACTTTAATACTATTTTCATTTTCCCTCTACAGGCCTACTGTACAGATGCAACACTACTACTGGAGATTAAAAATCTAGTTGTCCTTTTCGTTCAAACTGTAAATGTGAGTATCATTTTTTCCCCCTTAACGTTAAGTCCGATGCTACTGGTCAATGGATTTAATTGTGTCAAATGAAAAATTGGAGAGAAAAAAATTGCTCGGGTGCTCAATATTTTCTGCTCATGAATTTTCATTGTTTGTATTAAATTTCTGGTCAGTTTCTCCAGTGTTTTAATTTATGTTACGTTTATGTCCTCTAATAATTGAAAGTATTCATGGACAATCATAAGAGCTTTCTAGCTCAGTTGGTAGAAAACCAGTGTAGCGAATCCAAGGGATGCCCAATTTCCTTTGCTCATTTTAATTTACGTTACATATATCTGGTCAGTTTCCCTATATTTGAAATAACTTTTTTTGTTCTTTTTTTTTTTTTATTAAACAGAGCTATGGTTTCAACACGACCCCCCTGACAGAGTTCCTGTTAGATCTGAAGGATCAGTACAATGAGATACTCATGAAGAAATGGGTCCAGGTTTTCAGGTGAGATCTACAAACCCACATACTGAATGAAAGAAAGCTAAATGCCAAGTTTTAGGCTTACATGTACCGAGGAGAGCATAAATCCTGCCCCTGCTAGTCATTATGTCACTGATAATGAAATTAATCAATTTCTATAGAGAGATATGGATAATTTTTTAGCTGAGTAATAAAAGTGAATTAATTCTTTTTTTCTTTCCATGTGGAGTCAAATACTCTGAAACAAATTTCTTGAATGTGTTATTTTTCAAATAGTTTGAAACAAACACCTTTCATGTGTTGTTTTCAAGTAGTCTGAAACAAGCTTTGAATGTGTTATTTTTCAAATAATTTGAAACACACCTTTCACGTGTTGTTTTTCAAATAGTTTGAAACAAACTTGTGTAATGTGTTATTTAAAAAAAAGTCTTTAAAAAAAAATCCTTGAATATGTTATTTTTCAGTGATATCTTTGATGAGGACAACTACACGGCGATGGCAGTGCAGTCAGAGGCTGAATATATGGATCTCATCAGGTCCTTTCCTTTCAGGGATGAGAAGATAGACAAGGTAACAACAACATCAACAAAACATGAAATGAAATTAAATTCTTTTGTCTGAAGGGAAGCCTAACGCTAGCATTTTTCGCCAACTGTTACTGATAAGTGTTCATTCCTGTCTCCTCGAGTCGTATATTTTCGCTTTGGTAACACTAATTCTGTTTTGACTGACATGTTTTCCAATGGTTCCGCATGCCACGTCGTCTGAGCATGCACTAACAAAAGCAAGTTACGTAGCCACTGACATCTGTCCAACCACTGTCAGCGTTTGGCTTTCCCTTTAATTAAAGCATTTGGGATCAATATTGTATTTAAGCGGTATTGCATTGTATAAAGCTAGCTGTGCACTTATTAACCTATCCATGGATGCAAAGTATTTTTGAGGGTTTTTTTTTGTTGAAAAATGTATGTTAAAAGAACATGACTTAATGCAAATATATTTATTAAAGGGTTGTGCTATTTTCTTTGAACTAGTTTAATGCTGAATATAATTTATATTCCATAGAAGGAATTATAGTAACTGTTTCATTTATCAAGATGCATTTCATTAATTAAATATAATATTGTTATTCTTAGCGCTTAGGGCTAGATTTGTATGAAGTATTATATAATCATTATCATCATTTGAACTTCTCAAATGTTGTGTTCAGGCGCCGTACCCCAGACGACTGCCATTCTCAGAGTTTGTGCCCAAGGTGTACAGACAGATCAAGGAGTTCATCTACGCCTGCCACAAGTTCTCCCAAGACCTACACCTGACCCAGACAGAGAGGGACGACATGATTCGCAAGTCCACCAACGTTCTGCTGACCCGCACTCTGAGTGGCTGCCTCAACGCACTCATCCGCAAACACTGCCTCGGTCTTGCAGAGGTGAGATTTGTTTTATAACAGTTTGTGATATTCAATGGTTGAAATGGTTTATGTTTAAATGGTTGAATGGTTGATATGATTCGCAAGTCCACCAACGTTCTGCTGACGCACACACGTGAGTGGCTGCCTCAATAATAATAATAATAATGTTTGCGATTTATATAGCGCCTAATATGATTGATAATCATCTCAACGCACTCATCCGCAAACACTGCCTCGGTCTTGCAGAGGTGAGATTTGTTTAAAAGTTTTTGATAGTCAATGGTTGAAATGGTTTTATGTTTAAATGGTTAAATGGTTGATATGATCTGCAAGTCCACCAACGTTCTGCTGACGCACACGCCGAGTGGCTGTCTCAACGCACTCATCCGCATACACTGCCTCAGCCTTGCAGAGGTGATATTTATTTCAAAGCAATAACGATTAATATCAATTCAATTGCAATATTTCACTCTATGCTATAAGTCAACAGTAGAAATAGTCTTATTTTGAATGGTTAAATGGTTGACATTACTAACATTATTTAATGTTTTGTTTCATTTGTCTTCTCTGCCCCACAGTTAGTCCAAGTAACAGTGAACACGATCCACCTAGAGAGTGCATGCAAATACTTGGAGGATTTCATCTCAAATATCACGGGGTAAGTAGCAACTAAATGACTTGGCTTAACCCTATATAGCCCGGGCTATTTTGAAAATGCATAGCCCGGGGGGGGGCTAATTTGGCCCCCCCCTAAGATCTCGGCCGCAAAGCGTCCGTTCGCCGCGAAAACTTGCATGCATGTTTGGTGAAGTGTATAGAATACTATGGTAATTTAAAATTTTTAGAAAAATGCATTATTTTTGCATAATTATGGTAATTTATGCAAATAAGGTCATAAATTCATATTTTTACCCATAAATCATATATTCTTCATAATTGAACATTGGTTTTCACTACATATGTTCTTTAGACCATTTGGAATAATAATACAACCAAAAAATTTGGAAGAGCAAGGTTCTTCCTTATGTTTTCTATTGTTTTTATAATTTCTTATGTATTTCTTTGTTTTTTTAGCTTATGTATTTTATTGTTTTTGTTGTTTATTTTATTTCCAAAGATAAATCAACTACTATGAACCCCAAAACAAACACCTAAAATGTAAACAAGACCAAATAACCAATGATATATCTCTTTTTATGAAAACTGATATTTCCATATGTTTTGTACACAAATCACAAAATTTAGCAATTTTCGGGCTGACATGCATAGACAAAAGGTCATGTGACTTCATAACGGTAGGTCCGATTTTCAAAAATTTTATTTCAAAAGATGCGCAAGACCCAATAGAAAAAAGTCATGAAATTTCAGCGCAAGTTTTTTTCGCGTTAAAAAATTATCGCGAAAAATGTCGAGGGGGGGCCATTTTAGCCCCCCCCGGGCTATATAGGGTTAACCCTAATAGAGCGGGGAGAGGGGGGGGGGGGGGGCGCATAATGGCCCCCCTCAGGGATTTTTCTGATTGCTCGGCAACACGTGAGAAGTTGTTGCCCTGCCACTTTGAGACTTTTTTCTTTCTTGCACATCTTTTAACCCTATTCTAACTGGGCTATTTCAGACCAGGTTTTTACTGTCGAAGACCGATTGTCCGATTCACGTGAAATTTTGCATGGAGGTACATTGAAGTATTAGCGATTAACGATCCAATGTTAAATATGCAAATTATGCGCATATTCATTCCTGAAGTACGCTAATTTATGCAGAAATCCTCTTTTTGTCTGTAAATCACTAAATATTGCTCAGAATATGCTAATTTTGTGCATGAATATTCTTTATGACTTAATTAACAGGTTTTCAACATTAAAAATTTTGATAGCCAAAATTGTCCTCATGTATTTCTTTGTTTTTGGAATTTCTTATGTATTTCTTTGTTTTTTCGACTTGTGTTTTTTTTGTTTCTTTCAGTGGAATAAATTATTGACCATTATCCAACCATTTTTAGCCCAAAATTAAATGATTGCAGTGATTAGAATGAAAAATAATGAAAGTTTTGTGTATTCTAGGAAAAAAATCAATTTCCATAGGATTTGTATGTAAAATCACAAAATTTAGCGATTTTTGGGCCGACGATCACTTACGAAAGGTCACGTGACTTTAGAACGGTATATCTGGTCATCGCAAATTTGGTCTCAAAAGTTGCGCAAGACTTAAATGAAAAAAGTCATGAAGTCGCGCGGCAATATCTGCGCGCGTTGCGGAATTATCGCGCTAAAAGTCGAGGGGGGGTCAAATTGACCCCCCCCCCAGTTAGGATAGGGTTAAAGGGGTAGTACAGTTTTGGTAAGGCTGAACTTTAGTAACCAAACCTGGACAGTAACATTATAAACTAATAGTTATAACTCCACCATGCTCGAAAGGTATACAAAATTACAAACGACTAAGTAAAAAGCCCGTTATCATTCAAAAAGAGCCATTAAAACACAAGAGGGCGCTTTCTAAAAAGGCATTGGTTTCAACCATTTTTCATACAAAATTATGCATGTGATGTTTTATTGAAACAATGATTAAATAGAGAGATCATCAACAACTATTTTAAAAACGCTTTTGAAAATTTTTGAAAAAGTGCAAGCATTTAAAAAAAATTTTGAAAAAACCATCTTAATTATTTGGGCCCCAAATAATTATAAGATCATATATATTTATTGATATTTCAGCCGTTTCTGGGTCGATTTTGACCAAATAAAGTTTATTCTGCCATTAAAATTGCATGTTCTCTCAAATTCGACACTCAGTTTTTCATTACCTCACAACAAAAATTGTGATGTGCAGCGCCCTCTCTACCAAAACTAAACTACCCCTTTAAAACCAAATTTTGGAAATTGGACATACATGTACCACACCATTGCTGGGTTGTGTGATGGCTTCTGCTTCACAATTGCTTTGCATGCCTTCCTGTCTTTTGGGAGCCTCGTATAAACTTGGTAAGGAGATTGGAGACGTATGTTGGCACGGTCTGCCTTGTCACAGCAATTAAAATACTCTTGAGGTAATGTGTATTCCTATGATAACCTAAAATGTTTACCTTGAACAATGCAACTATTAAAGGAAGCATTGAAACATCGCCACCTATCAAATATTTCAGATGAGAAATGTAACTTTTTTTTACATTTCTAATATTTCACATTTGAGCATTTTCCGAACTTATATTCTCTCAAATAAACTACAGTTCATGAAATTAAATTATTTTTTGTCTTTTTGCTATTTGTTTACACTACCTTGCTAAATATTTCGAATTATTAAGCACCCTCTCGATGACAACGAAACATTGACTGAATGAATAACTTTATTACCAAAATGTTCAAGGATAAGATAACAATCATAGATATGTTAACAAATAAATTGCCCTACAGAAATTGGAACTACAGTCAAACCTGTCTATGGCAGCCATCCTCCCCATACAGAGAAAAACAATGTTATGGAACCTATCTATTGAGGTCACCTGTCTACAGTGGCCACTTTCCTTGCTTCCCTTAGGTGGTCACTAGTTTGGCTGTATTGCCAGTAGGGCATAGAACATTTCCCGTAGATGTCTAATTCAATTTTGATTGGTTCTTGCAGAACGACGGGGGATAACATCCATGCTGCAGGCCTCCAGAGCACCAACATCTTCAGGGATGCACGCAGCGAGGCCGAGCTGGAGATCTACAGGAGACTCAATGAGAAGGCAAGTTGCCATGGTTACTAGGAATGTACATCACTGGAAGAAAAAATCCATTCAGCTGGTATCCTTCGTAAAGGAGAATTAGACTTTTCACTTCACTATTTATGAATCGACCTGTTACATAACAAATCTGATTTTAAACACCCCATTAGTTTATTATTACATTCAAAGATCCTTTTAGGTTAATATGCCAGCATGGGTTTGTATTAAAAGCAACCATAATATAAACAGAAAACCACATGTTCCCACCAGTTTGGAAGCCTTTCGAGACTTGCAAAGCCCGGCCCCTTAAAAATTGCTATTGCAAGGGTGTGGGCAAATGACGTCATTGCAGGTGAAATTTGACATTTGCCTCTGCAGAGAAATGTCAACTTCCACCTGCATGGACGTCACACGGATTTTGTGTACAATGCGGACAGCCTTCAGGACCGTTAATTATTTTGAGCTCTAAAAATCACTATAATTACACAAAAAGATATTTTCAAGTCTGAATCTTTTCAGACTAGCTCTTAAATGTTATTTTCTTTCATATGAGACAATAAATAAAATAAGATTTGTTTTTCATTTGTGCATGAATGCCTAGGTGGATGAGTTCGTGGATTAAAGGTGCACCTGTAAAGTGTCCGATATTGCCCAAAATGACAATTGAGACTTCAATCCTGTACCAAAATCATTGTAAGATATGTCCGAATGATGTGTGAAAGTTTCATTGAAAAGAACACTGCTTTCCTGGTTAAAAAAGCGAAAATATGCGTCAGCTTGTACAACAAATTACTGTATGACGTTTATGAGGTTTATGACCGTTCATTAACGCTCTTGAGCTGAATGATAGATATCGTCATACTAAAGGGGCATTTAAAAAAAATCTAACCCTATTTTATGCTTCTCTTACCATAAGCTAAACAACACGGTAGAAGAGAAACGAGGAAGCTCCAAGTAATTTTCGTGGCGTTAGACACTTTACAGGCATCCCTTTAAACATAGATAATTAACTTTCTAATTAAAGATTATGACATTTTATTTTGTTGTCATTTGTGCTTGGATGCGTAGGTGGATGAGTTCTTGGAGTTGGCTTCGTATGACTGGGCACTGGATGAGCCCCAGGGCAGAGCCAGCGGCTACATCATCGACATCATCCGCTTCCTGGAAGGTAGCTTCAAGGCCTTCAACCATCTACCTGTAAGTACCGCTTCACCCGTAGGTGATTCACTAATGCTATCAAACCGATGCTCAAATCTATTTTGTGTTAGGGCACTGTTCCAGCAAACATTTGTCATCATTGTGTTATACTAATGCAGGTGTCATTTGTATGACGCACCTCTTGACCCCTGGGAAAGGTGCGTCATTGAACCGATGTGCGTCACCCTTTTATGAACCATGACGCACCCTCTGTCAGAAAAAGTGACTCGCCATTAGGAAACGTTGACGCATATTTGAGTCAAAATCGTGACGCACTATTTCATGAAAATGACGGTCCTATTGGTCCTATTGACGAACCTTGTGACGCACCCATGGTAAAGTGACTGACTATGAGGCACACATGGGTCAGTGTTGTGACTGACCGTTCGCTTCCATGACGGTTCTGTGCGTCATCCATATAGGAGTACATGACGCATCCATGACGCACCTTTCTCGGGGGTCAAGAGGTGCGTCATACAAATGACACCTGCATAAGCTTCTGTTCATGCTCGAAATAAGCACAGACCTGCTGACCCGGGGCAACTAAAAGACCAAAATTGATTGATTCTAAATTCTTCTGGCTATGGGATTTAACGGGCAAGCAAATATTGTTATCTTTTTTCTTTGTTTCGGGCAACTAGAATCTCGGAAAAAAAAAATCTTGTTTTCACTTGCACGACTGGGCCACAAGGCCAAAAAAGTTATTCCTAGCATTAGTTTATGACTCGAGGCAAAATCATGAAGGAGCCCCCGTTGCTTGTTGAGTTTAATGCAAATTGATTTTAAGATTTTTTGTTGTTGAATGTGCACCTAGGCTTTAAAAGGAGCCCTAAAAATACTTGTTGCTTTATTGGCATTATCATCCGACAGTTCTCTACCTGGTAGCTAAGCCAGCTGGGTTACCTGAATATGGGCCCCGAAAACCATAGTACAAATTATCTGTCATGATTGCTTACTACAAACTTTGCTTTAATACAAGTAACCAGAATTTGTAGCACTCACATCATTTGGCATTCTTGGTCGATATCCAGAGGAAAAATAGGATGTAATTTTGATGTTGATAACAAGTTATTGATGAATTGGGGACTGGTGCTTTATATGTGGGTTCCATTCTAGGTATGCTGTCTTTTCTTTGCCTGTACATTTACTAATGTTGAAAACAGACAAACTGGTCTTAAAATTAAACGAATCTAACAATATCTTCAACTGAAGAATAATGCTGCTGTGAACTGCTGATGTCATAAACTTCTGTTCGCATCTACATGTATAAATGAGATTTATATTTTGAAGACGCAGTAAAGATTGCAGTTGTATAATGTAAATTTGAAAATAAGGAAACTATAAACTTGGAATGCTTTGTCGACAACAGAGTTAACTCATGAGCATTTTCCTGTAGAATTGCGGTGCATGAGTGCTTTACACATGGAGGTTTGTAATTTTCTATCAATCTGTCAGGTATGCTTCTATTTACCCATTCCCTTCGAGATTCTGAAAGCTCCATAGACTTTGTACACATCCCACCCGGTTCTGGTAGCCAAGGGGTTAAACTATTTTCCCATGAAGCATGAGTAACCGTTTGACCTGGTTTCCCATCAAACATGTTGCAAAATATGGTACACAAACAAAACAAAATAAAAAATCAAATTTTGACATTTTGCAACACCAATGGCAATACATAGAATTCAAGTCACCCATGACCCAGAAGGAGTGGAGGTTGTGTACTATTGGGTATGTGTGTGTGTGTGTGTTATGGCTCAAAATGCCTTGCTCCGAAGGGAGTTGAAAGTCCACATCTCTTGTGGATTGATTCAGAGCGTGTCCGATGATCAGGATACTGTTTTAATACAGAGGATTGTGAATGATGAAAGCCGCTATGTAAATCATGATATTACCATTGTTATCATCATCACAGAGAAGTGACTCTACATCCATTATGGATTTTGTGGTGAGTTTTTATGATTTATTATTATTTTCCATTTTTCTTCTGCCCCATTAACCAATTTTCAAAGTTTTCTGTAACAAACATCCTCACAACCCATTCTCATTTTTTCAAATTTGTTACAGTTTAATCTTCACAGGTGTATACAAATATTTCTGATGTGTATTTTCTTCTATTGCAGCTTTTAGATATTACTGTAAACACACCATATAACCCCATTAGTGTACCTGTGACCATACATTTCAGCACATTCTGTCAAATGACCAAGATACATTGCTGTGTGTAGATTCACCTCTTTCTTCAATTGTATAGAGTACAGAAGCTATAACGTCATAAAAATCTATTTTTAGAAATTCTCAATTAGAACTTCATTTTCCGAAAGAGCATCAAAAATAATGTCCAAATATCGAAAATCAATTGAATATGTTCAGTATTGGCTGAGATATGCCCATCCGAATGATTTTTTTTTCCAATAGGCAATCAGTGTTATAGTGCTATGGTTCATAACTTTATGAATTTGAGAACTATAACACTGATTGCCCATTGAAGTAAAATTCATTCGGATGGGCATAT
>JBAMJV010009528.1:0-10000 GCA_037951105.1 Echinarachnius parma
GCCTAACGAAACAGCGTACGGTACGTCGCCACGACACTACCCCGAACAACCGGCCCACAACGGTTGATGCCAAACCCACGGCAGAACCCCCCTAGCCACCTTCTCGCTACAACGCTCATATCTACGTATCAATTTGAGGGCAGGGTGCCCGTATGTTCAATCAATAATAGTAAATATATAATCCATTGCGGATATAGTATCGGAAATAATATCGCTAATGATATTCGCTTGTCTCGCAATGTAAAACTAGGAATCTAAACGATCACGACGTTTCGTATGCTACTGCAATACTTTGTCAAATGATAATATCGAATGTAGACACTCGGCTTTTTATGCTCTATCGTGGCTCCCAACATCACAATCTCGCATGAGCGATTGCGTTCCTGATAGGTCAACAACGGAACCCGCTGATTGGCCGGTGCACACGGGCAAACAACCAATCAACGGAACACTGGATCGGCCCGCCTAACGAAACAGCGTACGGTACGTCGCCACGACACTACCCCGAACAACCGGCCCACAACGGTTGATGCCAAACCCACGGCAGAACCCCCCTAGCCACCTTCTCGCTACAACGCTCATATCTACGTATCAATTTGAGGGCAGGGTGCCCGTATGTTCAATCAATAATAGTAAATATATAATCCATTGCGGATATAGTATCGGAAATAATATCGCTAATGATATTCGCTTGTCTCGCAATGTAAAACTAGGAATCTAAACGATCACGACGTTTCGTATGCTACTGCAATACTTTGTCAAATGATAATATCGAATGTAGACACTCGGCTTTTTATGCTCTATCGTGGCTCCCAACATCACAATCTCGCATGAGCGATTGCGTTCCTGATAGGTCAACAACGGAACCCGCTGATTGGCCGGTGCACACGGGCAAACAACCAATCAACGGAACACTGGATCGGCCCGCCTAACGAAACAGCGTACGGTACGTCGCCACGACACTACCCCGAACAACCGGCCCACAACGGTTGATGCCAAACCCACGGCAGAACCCCCCTAGCCACCTATGCTGGTACTGTTATGCAATACCATATGTTGTATGTTTATGTCATTATAGACCACCCTGTGTCTATACTCTGTACCAAGCATTTGACTGAATAAAATACCAATCACTTATCCTCCCAACTACCGTTGTATCAGCATCTCTCATTCATGTCTCCTGACTAAATACCAAATATTACACACATATCAAAGGATTGTGCAAACGGACGTCAAACGGAGAGCTAAATTTTCCATCCGTTCGTCTCCGTTCGTATGCGTTTATTGTCCGTTCCTTGTCCGGTGATGTACGTTGTTCTATGTTTTGTACATAAAGCAATTGAGACGACTTTCATCACCGGATAATTTCATTTCGCAAGTTTCCTGTTCGTTGGGCATTCGTTTCCGCCATCCGTTGATATCTGACCGGGCCATTAGCAACCTCTAGGTCGGACAAGTCGGCTTACCTGACATTGTTCAAAACCACTTTGCCCATGGCAATACATTTTTGTAATACTACGATTAGGTATTCTAGACTAGTGTTCCAGTCACTTTACCCAAATAGTCTTCCCGTGAGAACCACGTTTTGGCATTTTTCCAGTCGTCTCAAATTTGGTCACCCCTCCCCCCATCCCCTTGGAAAATCCTGGCTACGGGCCTGTTTTTCCAATATATTTCAGGATATAACCATTACACTGATATATGATCGAAGTCTCAAACATATTGCTTTTGGGAATAAATGTAATGTTAGTATATCACTTTAAAGAACTGACCGACTTTGCAATGACCTTGGCATTGTACTGGACCAAATTGTCTAAAATTGGGACGCACAGTCGACCCCAGGCATCAGTGAACAAAAGCGTTGGACCAACGTGCTTTCTCCGGATGGAAAGATAGTCATCATGGAGCATTGTGAACATCAACCGCGGTGTATGATAAAAAGGATTGGCTGACCTTTGCTTACTAAATTCACATTTGTACCCTCCCCCCCCCCCCCCCCCCCCCCTCCTTGGAAAATCCAAGCTACGGGTCTGTTTTTCCAATATATTTCAGAATATAACCATGAAACTGATTATATGATCGAAGTCTCGAAAACATTATTTTAGGGGTGAAATGTAATGTTAGTATATCACTTTAAAGAACTGACCGACTTTGCAATGACCTTGGCCGGCTTACTGAGTAAAATTCACATCCCCCCCCCCCCCTCCCCCCACCTCTTGCAAAAATCCTGGCTACGGGCCTGTGCACCTCTTTCATGGATACGTGCCCATTTGAAATCCTCTTGAAGCCGCGGTGATTGTGACTATAATTTATCTTAAAGGGCATCAAGCGTGGGGATGCTACACAGCGGGTCGCCATTTTGAACTAGGCTATTTTGCGCGCACCGCATGACACTGAGCTAACGTGCATTACGCACCGTGCGCAACGTGTACGCAAGATGGCGCCGCGCATCTGATTTGACGAATCTGAACTACCTTTAAACCTTCATTCAATGTGTTTGTGAATTTATGATTGGTCTATTGATTTCATTAAACACCGCGGTAGATTTTCACAATGCTACATGATGACCATCTTTCCATCCGGATAAAATCCGTTGGTCTAATGCTTTTGTTGACTGATGCCTGTTGGGGTCGACTGTACGACCCCATTTTAGAGAAATCAGACCAGTGGCCGAGAGCACGATCATGACCCAGGACAAGCCCTAGTTCCACTGATCTCTAGATATGCATGTGCGATCCTTTACGGTTGAATGAGTAGGGCGGTATGTGTGCTCTGCTACGTACTGTTGATTTGTATGCAGTTCTAGCATATTAACATCAATGAGTTAGAGCCACTGATGCTAATTACCATGGTAAACATGGTAAATGTCGCTGGTCCATAATCGGGCCCCTGCCTCCGGTACACGACTTGTGTTCATACCAAAGCCCTGCCAGAGGTCATTAATATTTATGAGCATTATGCGTTAAGATATAGATATATTTTGATTTGGTCTCTGCTGGGTTGTTGTGTTTGATATATATGATACCTAAAAATGAGTTGTGATTGGTTAATCTAGCTTGTATTGCACGACCGTCATATTAATAATGCGGCAGTGTAACCATGCTATACGACCCCATTTGCAATTATATAAGAAAATGCCTATTATCATGAACCCAGTAAAATGCGAATTCAACTCAGTGTGTCTCAAAGTAAATTCGGTCACTGCGCGAGTGCCGAGTTCACAAATTCACCGGGTGCCACACGATTTGTCTACCTAGACCTACGGCAAAATATTTCGATTTCGGGAAGATGGGATATATCGTACGGAATCGTGTCCCGATTGTAAAACCCTGCTCAGAAACTATACTAGTTTGTCGCTTACACTGTTTATCTTGATAAGATAAAACTCTTCATCACTACAAGAAATTACTATCGACGTCTGTATCTGAGATTGGAGACGGTCATCATGACAACCAAGCTCATCATCGAAGTTGGTCTTCTCATTTCACTCACTGCGGCTATTCACATGGTAACATTTTTTTTCTTCAAGTTTTAAGGTTATAATATATCCGTTTTCAACTAGAAAATTCAAATAAGATATATTAAATAAATCACAAACATCATTTCACGAGGTATAGAATAGGAATTACAAAAGTGGTCATGTTATTTTTAAATGCCTAAAACATATTGTTTATATTATTCTTAATCATGTACAGTTGTGGTCAAACATGATTTAGTAATTTAAGGGGGTGCTATACGTAATAATAGGTGGGCTGGGAGGCACGTCCCCCCCCCCCCCCCCCACAGACACACACACACATCAATTTGCTGTGTCACCTCACGTGCCTCTCACCCCAACCACCTGTGAATAACTCATTATTCCAGGGGGGGCATGGAAAGCAGATATCCCCTACATAACATGTCACTTTTAAAGGTAATTATATATTTACCTTTAAGATAACGTGTTTAATTATAGTGAAGTTTCTATGCCCTGAGGTGTTAGACAAAGATCCTATATTGAAAATAACTCTAAATTGGACTTAAAAGTATGATAAATTGTTGTAAAAGTCCTTTTCAAAGGCATACTATGTTGATTCAAATCATTAATATTAGGTATTATCAAGGAGATTTCATGTTCTTGACGAAACATTAATGAAAAGTCTACAATTCTTGCTCTGTTGCTTTTGAATGTATTGTATTCCAAAGCTACAAATGACTTTCTATAATAGTTGGGTCCAACTTAGAGTTAAAAGAAGACTTTACTGACGATTTTGTATTAATGTGTTGTTCTGTATAGCCTCAAAGGTTGATCTCCACACACATTTCAAGTGTTAAACCTCCAATAAAGTCTGCATTTGTTTTTCAAAAGTACCTGGTTTTGTGTTTACTTATGCTAATGAACTCATCTGCTCGGATGTCGTCACGTCATTGAAGCCAAACTGTGATTGTGTGCTCGCTTTACGTGCACACATGACCTTTGTACTCTGTTGTTCGCGCACAGCTGTACCGTATCGATCGTGAATACCCCAAAGCTTCGACAATCATGACAAGGATGTGTTCGAAAAATTCAATTTCCTGGCCTGTACAAACTGGTCCCTTTTTTTAAAGTAAAGGAATCTCGTTTGTTAGGTCAATTGATTAACTAAGAATTGCAAAGTAAACGAGGTAAATTACTTTCTCTCTCGTTTTGTGTCTGTTTATGTAGTGTGTGTGCTCCATAAACCAGTCAGGACCACTATCGCAAAACCGCTATCGGCCAAAATAGTGGTAAAGTGCTATTCCGTGATTATCACCTGACTTATTGCGTCATGTTCGGCTCCACGTGTTGTGGCAATGGGGATAGTTGTACAACGACTACATTCAATTGAATTACATTTATTTTCGCCCAATGTTCAGGACAGACAATCTAAATAGTAAGTGTCTAGCATTCTTGATAATTGAACTAATGGTGTGTAGTTTTTCTAAATGATCTGGCCTGAACATTTTAAGAAAATCCTGCTCGATTATGCGACAGCTGTTTGATGCCGTACGAACTGGTACGGTGCGAAATAACGAGAGAAAAGGAGAACGTGTGTAAGAGAGGCGTATAGCTAGGTACGATAAAAGAACGGCAATTTACGCTTAGCACCCGAAAGGCGAGAATGGCGGACACAAAGCTGCATATATGTGAAATCGGCTGTACACAATTTTGTTTTCGATATATGCGCCATCTAGCGACCTTGATTAGAGAATAGTGGGAAACCGCTATTTTCACGATAGTGGAAAAGCGAGAGTGGTCTTGACTGTAAACGGGGGTCTATGAGGGCACGTTAGGAGTTAGTAATTTTGGCGTTATTTGCTAAAGACTGTATCCACATTTACCACCACATTCGGGTAATTTTATTGTTGATATTGTGGATATATTTGTAATATTCTTGTCTATTTTTGTAGCGAGCAAATAGGAAGAAAATAAGGAATTAATATGTTTATATTTTCATATTTGGTTTTACTTAGTACATTGGCTACGGTGATATTCACGAGATACGTATATAGTATGGCATCAGTGACGTATTTGATTTTGAGGATCGTTCCAATACTCATTGATTATTTATGTGTTTTATTTATCAAATATGGGAAAATGTAATGGTTTCAAATGATTTATTTGTATGGAATGTTTTTTTTAAATCATGATTAAAAGTATCGAAGTAGTGCATTTCGCCAATAAAGTCTTCTTTAAAGTTCAACTAAGAATGTTTGTCAAACACCCCCCTATCAACAAATGTCACAGACTCGTTCTTTGTCTGAAGGCCTGTGTATATAATTAGCATGTTTATTGCATTGTCGTCGCGATAACTGTGTTAGTGGGTGTTGTGCTTATAATAGTAAAGTTATTGTCAAACAGAATTCCAGTAATTATAACTTGTCGGGCATCACTACAAAATTAAATTAAAAATAATTGAATGATGCTTGATTTGTAGAAACAGATAAACGGCCAAGTTATAGGCGGGGTTGTTTTCATTACAAAAAGCAGTTGTTAACACAAGAGGACTCCCTCCAGACACCTCAAGTTTCAACCATTTTTAAATTTTAAAATGTGAATGTGTGTTTGCATGTGTGTGTGTGTGTGTGTGTGTGTGTGTGTGTGTGTGCGTGCGTGTGTGCGCATGTGTGCGTGTGTGTGTCCGTATGTGTTTATAGATGTATGTGTGTGTGTATGTCATTGCGTGTATGCGTGTGTGTGTGTGTGTGTGTGTGCCGGGTGAGGTGTTAAACATAATCGTAGCAAGACCAGAGACAGGAATTATATCCCACCAATCAAATGACAAAACAAGACGCATCTTTACATGGAAACAATTAAAACAGAAATCAAAAAACGGATAATACAATGTAACGTAATTGATGAGTTTATTAAAAGTGAACCAGTCTACATTGCTAATCAAACCCTAGCTCATAGATACCGGAGCCCGAAGTAAAGTTCTCATCTGTTCCCTTGGTTGTCTCATTGTATTTGGATGCTGCCTTTTTATTTGTATTCAATTTTATTTACTTGTTTGTTTCATGATTTTGTAAATTTGTTTTTCGATCAAGATAATTACATGTTAATATTGTGATTTTGTACTGATTTTCTTCAATAAAAACATTTTTTTTTTTTATTAAAATTAAAATAAATAAATAAATAACAAAAAAAAAAAAGTTCTCATCTGTCCATGCATGTGAGGCCCGGTGTGACAGGGATAAGCGTCCAGCTAGGGATAATTGGCAGTGACGTCATTCGGACAGCTTAAAAATCCTATTTTTGTCCGTTTTCGAGCCTTCATACACATGGAGACACACAAACACAAACAAACATACACACATACATACGGACAATCAAAGAACAATGAATTAACTCAAACTACACACTTACTCATACATGACGTTACACTGACGCGGATGACGTCACTCATTCAAAGTCAACGTTTTTGTGTGCTGATTCAATAACAATTAACTTGAATAATAAATAAAAATGGAACTAATATGTCACGAAACATTGTTTTACACGTGACACACAAATAAAACACACATTTACGGAGCGATTTGGACAGATATCCCTTGATTAAATTTGCCCTGGACACATGGACACTTATCCCTGCCACTCCGGCGGTGTAACTTCGTATCCAAAGGTAGGACTTATGATTGTTCTGCAGGTGAAAATGACCCCTTATTTGAGGTGTTTCGCGTATATTTTCCGCAAATTGTACCCCTTTTTTAACAACAAAAACGGGTACAAACGTCCATGTTTTTTGTATTTCGAGTACACATAAATCGAAATACCCTTTTTTTTAAGACTTCAAGTACACATATAAAATATTCCGCGAACGTATTCATGAAAAATACCCTTTTTTCTCCATTTCCACGATTTTAGTTTTGTTTGCGAACACATGCGAAAATGTACCCTTTTTGCGAAATTGTGCACGATGGTACGTGTACACGACCAATGTGAAGTGACACCACTGGGATGTGAAGAGGATAAAAAAAATCATTTTTGAAATCAAATTTCATAATTATGCGATCACTTGGAAGGAGATCACTTCCACATGGATTACAAACCAAGCAAAAATATCAAAGGGACTATCAAAAGTAACATTGTCCAAATCCTCAAAATCCAATTGGAATTCTAGCGGTTCCCTCATACCTTGTTGTATTCGTATTAACAATAAAAGCATGGGACAGGTTTCGTTTTTACAAATTTCCCTTTCATTAAAATGATATTTACGATTGAAGTGTTTAGATGTTAAACTACCCACTGGATCGTCGAAATCGTGTACAAAGTCAGTGCAAAGAGTTAGTGAATATCGCTTTGCATTTTTGCTTATTACTCGGTCAATTAACGTCCATTTAACTTGAAATTTGCACAAAACACCCAGTGGACATATCAGCTAACAACAATATACATTGTATCAACTACTCATCACGTTTTCCACTTGTCAACAAAGTAACTAGATCCCTTCAACAAAATTCTCAGAAAGAACCAATACTCAAGTATCTTTAAAGGGATCTAGTAACGTTGTTGACATGTGCTAAAACATATTACGTATTGATAAAAATCTACATTGTGATCTGATATGTCCACAGAGTAATCTGTAAAAATGTCATGTTAGATAGATATCATATGGCCAAGTAATTAGCGAACCTGTAAAGTGATATTCGCGAACTCATTGCATTGACTTTGTACACAGTTATAACTTTCCGGTTTATAATTTAAAATCCGAACACTTCAATCGTAAATATCTTTTTAACGAAAGGGAAAGTCGGAAAACCCAAACATGTTCCATCCTTCTATATTGGTAATACAAATACAACAAGGTATGAGAGAACCACTAGAGTTCTGAGTAATATTTGTGGATTTGGACAATGTTCTCTCCATTAGTATATTGCAATCTTTACTATTATGTTACAACTTATTCAATGAGTATATTTATTCCTGTATTATTTGTATGAGTAAGTTTTATCATGTGATTATGTTGAAAATTAAATGTATCAGTTTCAGAATAAGATTCAGAATCAGATTCCTTAAAATATTTTTTTGGGGGCGGGAGGCACAGAGGCACGTGACCCCCGACCACAAATAAAATACTTCTACTACATGAGAATAAGAATAATGCATGTAATAATACAAATTATATAAGAATTTTTTAACGGAGGGGGGTCTGTGCCCCCTATCATTTGCGTGCCCCCCCCCCAAAAAAAAAAATAATAAATAAATAAATAAATTTAAAACAAATCAGTCCGACGGGGTTACGCCACTGGTTGTGCAGTTCATGCATGACGGCAATAGATTTCTGCTTGATACTACCCATTCATTATTTCGAATGACATTGTCGTACACGTAGAAAATGAACACAAAACCGATTAGTAAGCTCCCTCTCCGTTCCGCAGGCCCCGTAGCCGCGTTGGGTGCGTACGAAGTTCCCCCCCCCCCCCCCCAAAAAAAACAAACAAACAAACAAACAAACAAACAAACAAACAAACAAACAAACAAATAAATTTTAAAAAAAATAAAATAAAAATAAAATAAAAACCCAGAAAGGCCTATTTTTATCAGTCTTGGTATCGGCCATGAGAGGTCTTGGCCACGATCACCCCCACCCATGCCACCCCGCGCTTACACAACTCAACCAGTGGTCTCGGTCTCGGCTACGATTGGTCTCGGGCCCATTTGGTAATTACGCACCTCCTTAGAAAATTCCTGGCTACGTGTCTTCTTTATACGTGTCTAATGGTAGCTTTTAATTTACAGTTCAATCATGTCTGGAATGCGATATAGATTATAAAAAAAGAGATATAATTATAGTGTTTGTATAGCTGTTAGAAGTTTTTATTGGTTCATAAATCCCCCAAAACGCACATGACATACTTGTATGTGGTGAGAAATGCTTCATTAAAGTGGACTTCCACACGATTTCAAGCTTCTAATGATTGAAAGACAGATATTCTAGGTCAATAAACACAATTTTGTATGAAAAAAAGTATGATTGTGGGTTTTTATAATTGGCTTTGAAATTCTAATGACACAAATTCGCGAGCGAGCTTGTTCTATCCCATAATGCACCAATTTGTGACGTGCGACCCTCACTATGCGCCTATCTATGTTTTTACACTGCAGCGAATGTGTTCTTTTGATCAGACCAATACAATGCTCGATCATGAATAGTTTAGTCCACGATGCGCCACTCAACCGTGTATTTGAGCATTACTACATTGTTGAACCGTTTGAAAATACTTGCCTGCCCGAAATTGTAACACGTTTGGCTTTCATTGGAATTTGAATAGACACAAAGTCCTGTAAACGTGGTTATTGAATTTGCTGGCTCTGCATGACCGGCTATTATGAATGACACATGCAGTGATCAAAATGCAGTGGCACCGGATTCAAGCCTACTCAAGAGATTGAGCAAAGTGAGTGTGCTACGTAAGGGTCTCATGATTGTGTGCAGTAAATTTAATTATTTCCTCAGAGTTAATGACATTAGAAAAATCTCTTAGAAATCAACCAAAGAGA
>JBAMJV010009528.1:15000-27500 GCA_037951105.1 Echinarachnius parma
TGTAACACACACAGAAAATCAGATCGAACAGCCCTGTAATTTGGATTCTACGGACAAAAAACGAATGCGTCCATCCATCAAACTATAATATCGATCAATAAAAGAGTTTAACTGATTTAGCATAATATAGGATTTCTTGGTCAATTTCGTAAGTTGGCCATACAAATTCATTTTGTGTGCATTCAATTTCGCCGATTTTGTCACCGCAGCTGTACTTTGCAGTTCAAATTCGTTTTTTATCATTCGAATTCATATAACAATCATTCGAAAACATTTTGTTTGCATTCGATTTAGAACGTGTTTCTATTTCGTAAAATTGTCATTCAATTTAAAGCGAGAAAATATGTGATTACGTAATACCACCTTCCGTGAAATCCGTTGGCGAAATTTAATGCAAATAGCGTGTTTTTTAAATTGAATGCTAAAAATGGTAAATCACTTGACCGAAGAGCTAAATCGTATGAACAAAATTCAATTTTGAATGACAATTGCAAGCCTTCAGCTCAATTTCGCGAAATTGAATGAAACGCTTATCAAAACGAATGAGAAGCTTACGAAATTGGCTGAGAAAACCTATATTACAGCAATATTGTACTTATTCTTATAAAGGTATTGTGAAGCCGACATTTTTAAAGGTATGTCACGGAAAAAAATCTCAAATATGAAGAATCTGTAATTACATGTGGTCAGTTTAAGCGAGGTTTGGTTATTTTGTTTAATATTCGGTCATGTTATTATTATGTGTGTGCGGGTCACGTAGCTAAGGCGGGTCACGTAGGGGTCACCTTCGTGGAATCCGTGTACGAACTTCCTCCACTGTGTGAATACACGTAAATGCAACAATTAACCGTTGGTTGTCGTTTTAGTAGTTTTAGGTCTATTACTTCACGAAAAAGATATTTCAAGCCCTAATTTTGTTCAGGCATGCTATTAAATGACATTTATCTTCATATAGACAATAACCTCGCAAATTTTGAAATTTGGCTTGCAAAATAGGGAATGTCCCTTTATTTTAAAGGGATAGTTGAGTTATGGTAAAGAGAGTACAGTTGTGGTCAAATTGAATTTTAGTAACCAAAACCTGCATAATTACATTATAAACAAATAGTTATAACTCCACCATGCTCGAAAGGAATACAAAATTACAAATGACTAAGTAAAAAGCCTGTTATCATTACAAATTTAAAAAAGAGCCGTTAAAACTCAAGAGGGCGCTCTCTAAAACACTCATCGGTTTCAACCATTTTATAATAAATCTTGTGCACGTGATGTTTCGTTGAAAATAGTGAATAGATAGAGAGATAATCAACCACTATTTGGAAAAACTTCTTTTGTAAATTTTTGAAAAGAGGAAGCATTTTTTAATTTGTTTAACGGCTGGTTCAAAAATGATCAAATAATTGTGGGGCCACCACAACAATATATACTAAATGGTTATGTTTGTGGATATTTCGGCCATTTCTGAACCGATTTTGAATAAATAAAGTTTAATCTGTCATTAAATTATTTTGTGCAGCGCCCTCTATACCAAAACTCAACTCTCCCCTTTTACTCCTGAGTAGATAGAGCGATATAATTAAAACAGACATGGTCTACATATTGGTCTTGACATCTTTGGAAGAAACAAAAATGCTTTTACTTCATATTTTACCGTAACATTGTGCAAAAATTATATTTTATGTTTTAATTTGGATGAAAAATTAAGACATTTGTATTTTTCATGTTCGTGATTTTACTATAGCATGTTAATACAAAATGAAACGATGCTTGTAGACTGGTGTTCTATGATAATGTGATAATTTTGTAATGATTACTCCAATTTGCATTACTTGCCAAGCACGATGTCCCTGTCCTATTTTGTCATGTATGTGTCTTTTTGTATTTTTGCTGTACGATATAAGAACATTTCTTAATTATATTGTTCGAGGAACCTTTGCCTCCATAAGTCCATTGTGGCCCTTTTATCAGTTCCCTTTGTTTGTTTTCTTGCAAATTGTAAGTGCTTATTATTGTAATATATATATATAAATATATATTGAATTGGAAATGGAAATGGATACAAAATGAAATTGGAAGCGAAACTGATCAGCAGGCTCGTGACATTCATCCGGTTTTGTATTGTTCAGTAACCCATGGTAGCGTCCGTTGTAGAAGTGGTACATAAATACAACTAAAAGTAAATGGATTGTATCGTTGTTGTGTTGTACATTATGTATTACTTATGTAATTACACATGTTTGCAACAAAATGTGTAAAGATAAAACAACGACGTTTGATCAATTATATCGTATACAAGTCATTGACTGTCTTTAATTCAAATCAATATAAAAGCCAAATGTCAACATTGGGAAAGTTACCGAAAACATCTATATTGCCAAACTAATTGATAAAATATTGTTGAAAAATTATCTTTTAATGGCTAATGTGGTAGAATCCGAACCTTAGTATCGTTAAATGCAGAGATATAAGTTGAAAGTCCCATTCGCGCCGCTGAGATTGGGCCATAAATGTAATTTTACTGCCTGCATGTTCACCCATCTCCCCCGGGCTGAGGACCTGTAGCCTCACGCCCACACAGCTCGCATGCCATGCGGTTGCATGTGTTGCTCTCAGCGTACATGTAGTTGAATTGAATTGAAGCGTACGTGCTAGATTTTGTTATTTCGAACATTGTATTGCTCAAATAGTCAATTTAAAGCAATTACGCAAAATATATTTGCATTAAACCTTCGGCAGCGCAACCGTTACGAGTCGATGTACGCGACTGCATGAAGCCGGGCACGCACAAATTCTGTACCGTCTGTATACACGGGTGCGGATATCTTCAAACGGACGATTATTACTCCGACAAATCTACGGCAGGCCATCAGTATTCGGTGATAAAATATGAACTCAATATTCGTTTTTTCACCAGGTCAACAGTAGTCGTTTTCTGTTAAACTTTCACAAATCTTTCAATTGTATTTTACAATGATATTGATATAGGATTGAAGTCTTAAATGACATTTTGTGCAATATCTGACACTTTACATCGGAATCACTTTAACAAATACGTTACGAATGTATCTTTCACATGCTGGGTGATACAAGTGGATATTCCATTTTGTGTGTGTGGGGGGGGGGGGGGAGGGGGGGGCGCCCGGGCGTTTCCCAGCAATTATAAGTTTTAATGGCACTGGGCAATTTCCGTTGTTGGCGTGTTACGGTGGTCATGTGTAGATGACTTTCCGGTAACAAAACTGAGACTATCCATGGGAACTATTTTCACACATCAAATGTTCTATGTATAGCATTTATGTGTTCATAATCGATGCGTCTAGCCTAAAGGGATAGCTACAGTTTTGGTCAAACTGAATGATAGTAACCAAAATTTGCAACATATCACTTACAACGATTCGTTATAATTCCACCATACCCCCGAAAAGTAGAAAAATTTACGAACGGGCCAAATTTAAATGGCTGTTATCATTCAAGAAAACTTCATTGAAATCTATTTATACGGGACCAGTCTGTATAGAGCTTTGTTTGGACTTACAACAAAGGCGTGAAGTTGAATGACCGACCCTAACACCCAGCTAACTTCTTTTTTCTTATTCACCAAAGCGTATAGGACAAATTTTAGCGACAACCTGGACCAACAATTTAGAGGTACTCTGTTGTACCCTTCTAAATTGCTAGCAAGTAAACAATCTGCCACGGTTTTTGTCACTGGGTGAAGCGCCGATCGTGAACATGGCACGGAGAAATATTCGAGTTAGGTGAATTAATGCGTGCCATGCGTAGGGAGCGCGTTTTTGTGATAGGAGAAACCCACTAGAAGTTTTTTATGATAGCGAATTATGAGGAGGGAGATGTATTTGTTTTGTTATATTGGGGATCGTAATAACAAAATGTGCTTCCGCGTGATTCCCGCACGCACCCCCCCCCCCCCCCCCCCCCCCATTTCACCTTATTAAGAGAATTATGTTATACTTCACCACACCCCATTGGCTGCACCCTTGACTCCACCCATCGGTTGGCCCCGGTTCTAGCCTCATGCCAACCATATTTGACTCATCTTGTTTTATAAAATAGCACACAATCTAACTTCAATAAAACGCACTAAGAGGGCCATCTACAAAGTACGTACGCAACATTTTGAGCTCGCGCACGAATTAACCCCCCTCCCCCACCTGTACGCACGTGTTGTACTTGTTTGCATGTGATTAATGCAGCGAACACACCAGCGTGAACTCCCCCCCCCCCCCCCCCCCCCCCCCCCCCCCCCCCCCCCCCCCTCGTGTGCGTACGTGTACTTTGTAGATGGCCACCTAACAGAATAAGTGGGAAATTCTTTCTTTCACAAGTTTGAATTAACTGCGCATGTATGCGATGTTGCAATGTCAAACAAACTTGCGACAGATGGAACTGTTACCATGAGAGCACGATGAATAAATTAGGTCATCCGAGTTGTTAGCTTGCTATCGGTATGGTTAGAAGTGCCTTCTTGAATTACGATTTAGCAACCGCTACGAAGATTTCAAATGGCTATTGTATTACAAAGGCTTAGACGCTCGTTGATTGGTCGATATGGTAAGGGCATAGAACGCATGCTAAATCTACACACATTACTCAAGTCCATACCCATGCACGTGTGTGTGCACATGGTCTGCGAAAACAAGGTGATCACTCAAGCGAGTATTGTGTGTTCGCGCTACTTATCGTCCAACCTGGCATTTTAGCAAGGGATATAAGGCCTAGCTGACAGATAGGCTATCGGGCTTTATGAATATCGCCACTGGACTCTAAAAGAGGAGGACGAGAGAAGACTCCCTGACATTCCGAGATGCATGCCTCAGGAAGATCATAGGAGTCACAAGAATAGACAGAATCAGAAACAAAGAGATTAGAAACAACTCAATATGAAGCTTACTGTAACGGACAGACAATGCTCGAAATTAGCACAGGCTTGATGCCCGGGCCACACAAAAATTGCTGTCAGGCAGTACAAATACTTCATATTTCCAATGTTTGGTGGCCCGATTCGAGGCCAGCAAATTTTGGTTTTGTTTAGATACCCTGTAGGCATGTTTAGTCCTGTCTAGGTCATGACGAGAGCTTGCTTTAAATTGTAGCATTCAGCAACTTATCCTTTTCTCACATACAAAATATTCGTTAGTTAAAAAGTTGCAAAGTTAATTGAGCAAGTAATAACGTAACACTGCTGCTAATTAATATTCATACAACTCAATTGTTATGAAAGTGGATTTAGCGCCCTTTTGGAACTGAGCTCTTCAAATATTGAAAACCAAAAACACGAGTGCGTGCATGAATACGCTCAGTACCCATTCTATCCCGTACAATCCTATCGATGAACAAAACTGACCTTGTAATTGCTCTGAGAATCATACGTTTTCTTATTAGGGTTGGGCCACATCCTTTTCTGGCGTTTATGCTGACGGTTTTATTTGCATTTGCCCTGTTTCTAGTGAATCTAACCATCGGGAACTCGGCGAGGTTTATTAAAGTAAGTATTATATGGTTTACTGTAGTAAATTAAGAGACGAATTAGATTAGAATTAATAAATACAATGTTAATGTTAATTTAAATATGTCAATGCTCTATTGCATACATCCCGATGTATTCTGTAAAACAAACAAAACAACTTACTAAATATTACTAAAATATGATGTAGTTATAATACTAGTCAATATAATACTAATAGTACTACTACTACTACTACTACTACTACTACTACTACTACTGCTACTACACTACTACTACTACTACTACTACTACTACTACTACTACTCCTACTACAATAACTACTACCACTATAATTATACCTACTACTTCTACTACTACTTCTGCAACTACTACTACTACTTCTGCTACTACTACTAATTCTACTTCTACTTCTACTTCGTCTACTACCTATTACTAATACTACTATACTACTACACTACTACTACTACTATACTCTACTATACTACTACTACTACTATACTACTATACTACTACTACCTATTACTACTACTGCTACAACTACTACTACTACTAAACTACTACTACTACTACTACTACTACTACTACTACTACTACTACTACTACTACTATACTACTACTATACTACTACTACTTCTACTTCTACTACCACTACTAATACTACTTCTACGACTACTACTACTTCTACTACTACTACTTCTACTACTACTACTACTACTACTACATCTACTACTATACTACTACTACTACTACTATTACTACTACTACTACTACTACTACTACTACTACTACTACTACTACTACTACTACTACTACTACTACTACTAATACTAACTACTTCTACTGTCTGCTACTCCTCTCTCTACTTATACTACTTATTTGTAGTATAATGATGATGATGCTAATGTAAATGGTGTTTACTTACATAGTGTACATTTCGTCATTTCGTACGCTCGTGGCGCATCATAGCCCCGGCGGTGTCACTTTCATAACTTGTAAAATCTGATGTTGCCTGTATGTAATATTTGTATACATATTCAGGTCAGCTAACAGAAAGATGGGCACAACTGAATAACTCAGTTGTCGACTCTATAACAGCTCGTCCAACATTGACCTGTTCATTCTGGAGGACGACGGACAGCTTATCGTTATCCTCATCCTCTTATCGGCGATCTGCGTCGCTGGTATCCTAGGCCAACCTGCTGGTCATCCTGGCGGTGATGTTGTCCAGGAAGCTCTCGGTCTCCGACCAACTGGTTCATCACAATCTCGCGTGCGCAGACCTCCTCACCAGCACTGGTATCCCGTTCATCGTCGTCGCCCGCATGCGCAAGATACGAGTGGCCGCTTCCCGGGTGGATCTGCACCCGCGACCTCGGGACTGGTGGTCACATGCCTCGGTGTGAGCGTAAACTCGCTTTCTCTTGATCGCCTTCAGTCGCTGGTACATCATCACCAGGCACGCATGCTAGTTTCGTGAGACTCTTCCGCTCGAGGAATGTCGCCTCTGATGGTGGTCTGCTTGGTTGTTAACCCGTCCTCGTTATTAGTTCCACTCACTTCACTGGCAAGAGGGTCTTCAGGTACTCCAACGAACACGAGTTGCTGCCTTTTGGATGCAACAGGTGGTGACGGGGTTTCATATCAGTCGGTCTCTTACGTGTCTGGATTATTCCATGCTTCGTGATCCTATCGCTGATTTACATCTCGTATCTACTGCTTCGTTAGTAAACACACATTCAAGCCTACCCACCAATCTCAAATCAAGCTCAAACATCGCGCTTGATGGACGGATTTCCGAAGCGGACTGTGTCTTGAGTCAAACGTGGAATCCCATCAGAACATCGATTCACCCCAACATGCCCAACGGATCCAGCACACTGTCGGCAAACATCCTATTGTCATTGACAACGATCCGCCACCCCAGCACCCCCCTCATCTTGAGAACGACGAAGAAACATGAGCATTAATCGGTCCCCAGGTCAACGTCACCAAGAGGCTTGCTCTTATCATGGTGGCATTCTTCATCTGCTACCTCCCGCATGGAGCAGGGTCTTTGTCCACCCGAGCAGGTACGCTGCGCCCTGGACAAAGGAGTTCATCTACCTGAAAGCTGCATCAATCCCCTGATCTACGCGAAGACCTTGCCAGTGTTCCGCGAGGTAATGGGTGCATCTCTCAGATGTCGGTTCGGCAGGATTCCGCAACCAGTGGACTGCCTTCGACGGCAAGGGCGCTAAACTAAATGATTGTTTGTCTCATGTTTTACAATTAACTTGGGTTTGCAAGATTAAGATGGGTGCATTATGTTACGAAATCTTGAATCATCATTTTCATTTGCTAAGTGATAAGGTTGTAATCGATGCTACTCCAATTTGCACTAACTTGCAATGCACGATGTCCCTGTCATATTTTGTCATGTAAAGCCTATGTGTCTTATTGTATGTTTGTCGTCATAAAGAGCATACCATTGTTCGGGGAACTTTGCATCCATAAGGCCATTTGGCCTTCTTATATACATCATTTTCTGGTATAATGTTCATGTACTGATGTGAATGGTTATCATTGTATATATATATATTCGTATTGCTTTTCGTATTGAAAATGGAAATGAATAAAATTAAATTGGAATCGGAATTGGTCCGCAGGCTCGTGACATTCATCGGTATTTAATTGTTTAGTAACAATCCGGTGTAGAACTTATACGTGGTATATAAATACAACTGTTAAAGGGATTGTATCGTTGTTGTTTTGTACATTATGTATTATTTATGTAATTACATATGTTTTGCAACACAAAAATAGTTTTAAAGGGATAGTAACAGTTTTGGTCAACTGAATTGTTGTAACCAAAACCCACCACCATAACATTGCCAACTAATAGTTATAACTCCACAATGCTCGAAACGATTTTTGATCAAATAAAGTTTATTCTGTCAACTAAAATGTTATGCTCTTTCAAATTGACACTCAGTTTGTCATTACTCACAAAAACAAAACTATTTGGTGCAGCGCCCTCTATACCAAACTGAACTATCCCTTTCAAGATGAAACAACGACGTTTGATTAATTATATCGTATATAAGTCGTTGACTGTCTTTATTTGTATGGTTTAAATCAATATAAAGCCAAATGTCGGCATTTAGGAAAGCTACATAAGCATATATAATCTATTGCCAAACTAATTGATAAATAATGTAATGTTAAAATAATCTTTCTCTTTTCGGGCTTATGTGGTAAAATCGAACCTTAGTATCGTTAAAGGGCGACTAAATTAAAAAATAAAAAGACTTTGGTTGATCTATAATAATGAATACATCACATATCTGTTGACTATTTGATGTATATTTTTGTCATATTTTTAATATTATTTGGTATATTACTTTTTATTGTAAGACCTGCTAAGATCACCCTAAAAAATCCTCTACCATTGACTTCTCTGACATCACAATACCATTAAACCATCGATCAGCTAGATAAACATAAACATAAAGATATGTTCTCACCCACTGAGTACCTTATTGCATTTAAGCATTGGATGGTTTCATTGAAGCCCTTCTTTTCATGGTGAGTGGGCATTGTATAAAACATGCAATGCTATTGTAAACATGTGGTCAAATGACAGTACCAATGTCTTTTGTTTATCTAGCTGGCTGATGATTGAACTGGTATTATGATGTCACAGAAGTCAATAGCTGTCTGGCTAGATGCTTTAGGTGTGAAGCTTTGCAGGTAGAAAAAAGAAATAGAAAAATAATATTAAAAATATGAAAAAAATGTACATCAAATAATCAACTGGATATGTGATGTATTCATTATTATAGATCAACCAAAGTCTTTTTATTGTTTAATTTTGTCACCCTTTAATGCAACATATCAGTTGAAGGTTCCATTTCGCCGCTTGAGATTGGGCAAAAATGTAATGTTACCGCCTGCATGTTCACCCGTCTCCGCGGGCTGAGTACATGTAGCCTCACGCACAAACAGCTCGCATGCCATGCGGTTGCAGCTCCTTGCTCGCATCGCGCAATGCGGTTTCCCTTAGAGCGTTGCCGTAGACTGCTATTTTTCTCTATTATTCGAACATTTTATTGCTAGTCAATTTTAAAGCATTATTGTCAAAATATACTTACATTAACTATACGCTCTACGATGATTTCTCTTTCACATGGTGGGTGATACAAGTGGATATTGCATTTGTGAGTGGGTGGGGGGCGTTTCCCAGCAATTATAAGTTTTAATGGCACTGGACGATTTCCGTTTTTTTGTTTACGCGGTCATGTGTAGATGACTTTCCGTTACAAAACTGAGACTATCCATGGAACTATTCTTCACTATCAAATGTTCTAGGTGCTATAGCATGTATGTGTTCGTAATCGATGCGTCCAGCCTAAAGGGATAGTAAGTTCTTGGTCAAACTGAATGTAGTAACCAAAATTTGCACCTATATCACTACACAACGGTTAGTTATGATTCACCATGCTCGAAAAGTAGAAAAACTAACGAACGGCCAAATTGAAATTCAACAAGGCGATAGTTTTAACCCCGTTTTTATAAAAAAAAGTTGTGAATGTGACGTTTTGTTAAACAAATAATGATTCAATATGAGAGACCATTAAAAACTATTGACAAACGTCTTGGTAAATTTTAGAAAACGTGCAGGCATTTTAGAGTTTTGTTTTATTGTTCAATAAATGTGGGCCCCACATTATTCCAATCGGATATATTTATGATATTCAGCTCTTTTATTCTGAACCAATGGGGCGCTCAAGCATTACAAGGAATACATTGCTGTCAAGTACGTATTTACATACACCTGGGTGAGAATAGCAATAATACATAAAGTGCCTTTTCAAATTGTTTTATTTTCTTGTCGTGTGGGCAACAAATATGACACCTTCCGGAGGTTTTTTTTCTCTTGGAGCCATCAATTTCGGGCCACCAACATTTAAACATATTGATAATATTTCATTTTTGTTTTGCATATGTGGATAACATCTTAAATCAATTAAACTTAAATTGAATTTTCCAAAGTGGGCTACAAAGACAAATGCCAGCATTTAGCCCCACTTTGAAATTCAATTTAATTTAATTGATTTTAATGTTATCCCACTATGCAAAACCAAAAATGAAATATATACAAATATGTTTAATGTTGGTGGCCCGAAATTGATGGCTCCAAGAGAAAAAAAAACCTCCGGAAGGTGTCATATTGGTTGCCCCACACGGACAAGAAAATAAAACAATTGAAAAAGGCACTTTATGTATTATTGCTATCTCAACCCAGGTGTAGTAAATACGTACTTGACAGCAATGTATTCCTTGTAATGCTTGAGCGCCCCATGGTTCAGAATAAAAGAGCTGAATATCAATAAATATATCCGATTGGAATAATGTGGGGCCCACATTTATTGAACAATTAAAACAAAAACTCTAAAATGCCTGCACGTTTCTAAAAATTTACCAAGACGTTTGTCAATAGTTGTTAATGGTCTCTCTATTGAATCATCTATTTGTTTTAACAAAACGTCACATTCACAACTTTTTTTTATAAAACGGGGTTAAAACTATCGCCTTGTTGAATTTCAATTTGGCCGTTCGTTAGTTTTTCTACTTTTCGAGGCATGGTGGAATCATAAACTAACCGTTTGTAGTGATATTAGTGCAAATGTTTGGTTACTAACATTCAGTTTGACCAAAACTGTACTATCCCTTTTAGGCTGGACGCATCGATTACGAACACATACATGTATACATAGAACATTTGATACGTGAAAATAGTTTCCCATGGATAGTCCTCAGTTTTTGTACGGAAAGTCATCTACACATGACGCGTAAACAAAAAAACGGAAAATCGATCCAGTGCCATTAAAAACTCTATAATTGCTGGGAAACGCCCCCCACCCACTCACAAAATGCAATATCCACTTGTATCCTACCCACCATTGTGAAAGAAATCAACTCGTAACGTATATGTTAATGTAAGTATATTTTGACAATAATGCTTTAAATTGACTAGCAACTAAAATGTTCGAAATAAAAGAAAATAGCATCTACGGCAACGATCTAAGTAAACCGCATGCGCGATGCGAGCAAGAGCTGCAACGCATGGCATGCGAGCTGTTTGTGCGTGAGGCTACATGTACTCAGCCCGGCGGAGAGGGTGAACATGCAGGCGGTAAACATCTACATTTTTGGCCCAATCTCAGCGGCGAAAATGGACCTTCAACTGATATGTTTGCACTTAAAGGGTGACTAAATTAACAATAAAAAGACTTTGGTTGATCTATAATAATGAATACATCACACTATCAGTTGATTATTTGATGTACATTTCTTTTCATATTTTTAATATTATTTTTCTATTTCTTTTTTCTACCTGCAAAGCTTCACACACCCCTAAACAATCTAGCCAGAAGCTATTGACTTCTGTGACATCATAATACCATTACAATCATCAGCAGCTAGCTATAAAACAAAAGACACTTGGTATGTCATTTGACCCACATGTTTACAATAGCATTGCATGTTTTATACAATGCCCACTCACCCATGAAAAGAAGGGCTTCAATGAAACCATCCAATGCTTAAATGCAATAAGGTACTCCGTGGGTGAGAACATATCTTTTGTTTATGTTTATCTAGCTGATCGATGGTTTAATGTATTGTGATGTCAGAGAAGTCTAATGGTAGAGGATTTTTTAGGGGTGGATCTTAGCAGGTCTTACAATAAAATAATATACCAAATAATATTAAAAATATGACAAAAATATACATCAAATAGTCAACAGATATGTGATGTATTCATTATTATAGATCAACAAAGTCTTTTTTATTTTTTAATCTTAGTCGCCCTTTAACGATACTAAGGTTCGGATTTTACCACATAAGCCCAGAAAAGAGAAAGATTATTTTAACAGTACATTATTATCAATTAGTTTGGCAATAGATTATATATGCTATGTAGCTTTCCTAAATGCCGACATTTGGCTTTATATTGATTTAAACCGATACA
>JBAMJV010009528.1:32500-35781 GCA_037951105.1 Echinarachnius parma
AAACAATTAGCCTGGGTGTTAGGTCGTCATTCAACTTCACAGCCTTTGTTGTAAGTCCAACAAAGCTCTATACAGAAGGTCCGTTATAAATAGATTTCAATGAATTTCTTGAATGATAACAGCATTTAAATTTTGGCACGTTCGTAAACTTTTTTCTACTTTTCGGGTATGGTGGAATTATAACGAATCGTTTGTAGTGATATGTTGCAAATTTTGGCGTCGCTCTATCATTCAGTCTGCCACAAACCTGTACCTATCCCTTTAGGCTAGACGCATCGATTATGAACACATAAATGCTATAACTAGAACATTTGATGTGTGGAAAATAGTTCCATGGATAGTCTCAGTTTTGTACCGGAAAGTCATCTACACATGACACTCGTAAAACACGCCAACACTCGGAAATCTGCCCAGTGCCATTAAACTCTATAATTGCTGGGAAACGCCGGGCGCCCCCCCCCCCCCCCCCCCCCCCCCCCCCCCCCCCCCCCCCCCCCCCCCACCCCCCCCCCCCCCCCCCCCCCCACACCACACAAAATGGAATATCACTTGTATCACCCAGCATGTGAAAGAATACATCGTAACGTATTTGTTAAAGTGATCCATGTAAGTGTCAGATATTGCACAAATGTCATTTAAGACTTCAATCCTATATCAATATCATTTGTAAAATACAATTGAAAGAATTTGTGAAAGTTTAACAGAAACCGACTACTGTTGACCTGGTGAAAAAAACGAATATTTGAGTTCATATTATCTATCACCGAATACTGATGGCCTGCCGTAGATTTGTCGGAGTAATAATGCGTCCGTTTGAAGATATCCGCACCCGTGTGATACAGACGGTAACAGAATTTGTGCGTGCCCGGCTTCATGCAGTCGCGTAACATCGACTCGTAACGGTTGCGCTGCCGAAGGTTTAATGCAAATATATTTTGCGTAATTGCTTTAAATTGACTATTGAGCAATACAATGTTCGAAATAACAAAATCTAGCACGTACGCTTCAATTCAATTCAAACTACATGTACGCTGAGAGCAACACATGCAACCGCATGGCATGCGAGCTGTGTGGGCGTGAGGCTACAGGTCCTCAGCCCGGGGGAGATGGGGTGAACATGCAGGCAGTAAAATTACATTTATGGCCCAATCTCAGCGGCGCGAATGGGACTGTTTCAACTTATATCTCTGCATTTAACCGATACTAAGGTTCGGATTCTACCACATTAGCCATTAACAGATAATTTTTCAACAATATTTTATCAATTAGTTTGGCAATATAGATGTTTCTCGGTAACTTTCCCAATGTTGACATTTGGCTGTTTATATTGATTTGAATTAAAGACAGTCAATGACTTGTATACGATATAATTGATCAAACGTCGTTGTTTTATCTTTACAAATTTTGTTGCCAAAACATGTGTAATTAACATAAGTAATACATAATGTACACAACACAACAACGATACAATCCATTTACTTTTAGTTGTATTTATGTACCACTTCTACAACGGACGCTACCATGGTTACTGAACAATACAAAACCGGATGAATGTCACGAGCCTGCTGATCAGTTTCGCTTCCAATTTCATTTTGTATCCATTTCCATTTCGCCAATTCAATATATATTTTATACTATACTATATACAATAATAAGCACTTACAAATTTGCAAGAAAACAAACAAAGGGAACTGATAAAAGGGCCACAATGGCTTATGGAGGCAAAGTTCCCCCGAACAATAATTAAGAAATGTTCTTATATCGTACACACAAAAATACAAAAAGACACATACATGACAAAATAGGACAGGGACATCGTGCTTGGCAAGTAATGCAAATTGGAGTAATCATTACAAAATTATCACATTATCATAGAACACCAGTCTACAAGGCATCGTTTTCATTTTGTATTAACATGCTATAGTAAAATCACGAACATGAAAAATACCAAATGTCTTAATTTTTTCATCCAAATTTAAAACATAAAATATAATTTTTGCACAATGTTACGGTAAAATATGAAGTAAAAGCATTTTCTGGTTTCTTCCAAAGAATGTCAAGACCAATATGTAGACCATGTCTGTTTTAAAATTATATCGCTCTATCTATCTCAGGAGTCAAAAGGGAGAGTTGAGTTTTGGTATAGAGGGCGCTGCACAAAATAATTTTAATGACAGATTAAAACTTTATTTATTCAAAATCGGTTCAGAAATGGCCGAAATATCCACAAACATAACCATTTGTAATATTTGTGGGGCCCCACAATTATTTGATCATTTGAACCAGCCGTTAAACAAATTAAAAAAAATGCTTCCTCTTTTCAAAAATTTACCAAAAGAAGTTTTCAAATAGTGGTTGATTATCTCTCTATCTATTCACTATTTCAACGAAACATCACGTGCACAAGATTTATTATACAATGGTTGAAACCGATGAGTGTTTAGAGAGCGCCCTCTTGAGCTTTTAACGGCTCTTTTAAATTTGTAATGATAACAGCTTTTTACTTAGTCATTTGTAATTTTGTATTCCTTTCGAGCATGGTGGAGTTATAACTATTTTGTTTATAATGTAATTATGCAGGTCTTTGGTTACTAAAATTCAATTGACCACAACTGTACTCTCTTTACCATAACCTCAACTATCCTTTAAATAAACCGGGACATTCCCTAATTTGCAAGCCAAAATTTCAAAATTTGCGAGGTTATTGTACTTATATGAAAGAAAATGTCATTTAATAGCATGCCTGAACAAAATTAGGGCTTTCGAAATATCTTTTTCGTGAAGTAATAGACCTAAAACTACTAAACGACACCAACGGTTAATTGTGCATTTACCGTGTATTCACACAGCGAGGAAGTTCGTACACGGATTCCCACGAAGTACCACAATGGTATACGTGACCCCTACGTGACCCGCCTTAGCTACGTGACCCGCACACACATAACTAATACATGACCGAATATTAAACAAAATAACCAAACCTCGCTTAAACTGACCACATGTAATTACAGATTCTTCATATTTGAGATTTTTTTCCGTGACATACCTTAATAAATGTCGGCTTCACAATACCTTTATAAGAATAAGTACAATATTGCTGTAATATAGGTTTTCTCAGCCAATTTCGTAAGCTTCTCATTCGTTTTGAATAAGCGTTTCATCAATTTCGCGAAATTGAGCTGAAGGCTTGCAATTGTCATACAAAATTGAATTTTTGTTCATACGATTAGCTCTTCGGTCAAGTGATTTACCATTTATTAGCATTCAATGTAAAAAACACG
>JBAMJV010009529.1:0-58393 GCA_037951105.1 Echinarachnius parma
CAATTTCAAGTCCAAAAATGCAACATCTCCCTACCGTGGGAGGGGGGACACCCCCCTCCCACGCCCTCCCCCCGCTCAGTCACTTCGCTCCCTGTGTTGAGGTGCATATTTATTAGTGTGTCAGATATCTGCTGGACCGATCTCCTCACCCACTGATCGGAGAAAATACATCAAACATTTTCCGCTGGTTTCCCCCTCGTATCACTTGACTTGCAGGGGTGCCTGCATGATTCTGGTATTCCCTTTCTCTCTCTTTGTCGCGCCTCTTGAGTTCGGCCTGCACCTCTTTCAGCTCCTCCTGCCCCTCATCAGCCGACCCATATATTTATACCACCCCTCACGCAACATCGATATCCGCAGCCCAATTAGATGAAGAGCAGTGCTAGTGTGGGTGCGTATAGGATGGTGGCATTTGTATCCTAGCAGAGCCGAGAGCAGGAGCGCACTCATCAGCTCAGGGCACCGGTGAAGATGGTTAACCGGGAGTGTCTCATGGCCATGATGGCGGCGATGAAGAACGTCTTGTCTCCCAGCTCGCTGGCGATGATCATGGACAGCGAGGCGACGAAGCCTTGAACGAAGGTCACGTCCACGGAGTCGGAGGCCTTCTCTCCCGCCGCATCAGCACGCGCACCGCCGCCCTCCCGCTTCGCGGCATCGTGGAGCAGGATGTCGTTCTCCAAGGCAGGGGCTTGGAGGTTTCCATGCTGCTCTTTTCTCTGCATATGAAAGCACACCACACCAGAGAGCACAATACAGCTCAGGATACACTACTCACAACAAGTAAGTACCCCCCTAGCATTTTGTCATATATCTCAAAAAGTATTTCACCTTTTTTGATCATTTAAACGGTAATGGATGCGCAATTTTCTTACGCACAATGTGATGGTTGCCATAGCGTTACGTTTTCATCATCAAAAACTGAATTTTCTAAAACAAAGTGCCCAAAAAAAGTTGCACTTTCAGTTTTATTTGGCATAGTAGGTACATTTTGTACACGCGAGTAAGCTTTTGAAAACTGGTTCCACTGTGAACAATGCAGCAGTAGTACTACTGAATTACATAACAGATTAGTGAATTAGGCCAACTCCAATAAAGATGAAAACAGGACATGACTTCGGCCATTCTCACACATAGGTTCATTACAATAGCGTTGTGCGGAGATCAACCTCTTCCGCCCGCTGCACTATCCAACGGAAACAATTTTTTTTGTCGGCTGATTTCTCTCTCAATTTACCAGCAAATGCAAAAAAACTTTCGTTTATGTTATCCACAATTCATGTACTTTGATAATAATTACAGACTTTGTTGTTTTGAAGACCGCAAAATGTAGAAATAAAATGATTATTTCCCGTCCGTTTTCCTTACCGATGCGTCCTAAAACACGGCGGTCAACATGTTGACCGGCAACGGTGTACGAATGGCCGGTATTGTTATCTCCAACGCATTAGCATATATTGCGTGTAAATCAGGCGCGCCGGAAGCAGTTTTGGATTTGGGGGGGGGCAAAACCCCAAGGGGGCTCACAATTTGTGTGTGTAGGGGCTCATGCCCAACCACACTCTGGGTTGAAATTTTGGAGCCAGATGTGAGAGTGAGACATTGCGAGGGAGCGAAGCGACTGAGCGGGGGGAGGGTGTGGGAGGGGGGTGTCCCCCCTCCCACGGTAGGGAGCTTTTGCATTTTTGGACTTGAAATTGTGCAATCTGGTGCATACCTAGAGAGGAAATTCGGCTGTTATTGGGAAAGCGTGATATGATTTGATCTACCAGAAAGTTTAAATATATTTTTCACGTAGAAAACAAATAATTGACGCCTAATAAATATGTACCCCAAAACACACACACAACAACATAAACCGTAATTATGCAACATTATGTATGATCCAATAACACGCAGCCAATAATAAGTCCCGAGGGAGCGAAGCGCATGAGGGCTGGGGCAGGGAGGGAGGGGGAGGGTTTGGGAGGGGGTTTAGATTTAAGTACTTGAAATTGTGCAATCTGGTGCATACCTAGATAGCAAATTCGGGCTTAAGACTAACTGTATCTGAGAAAGCTTATTATGATTTGATATATTTTTCACGAAGAAAACAAATAATTGACACACTAATAAATATGCACCCAAACTCACACATAATATTGTATTTAGTGTCATACACAGTTCCAACATAAACCATATGGCGCATGTATGATCCAACAACATGGCCTATAGCCAATAATGAATCCCGAGGGAACAAAGCGACCGAGGGCTTGGGCAGAGCCAGAGGGGGAGGGTTTAGGAGGGGGGTATCCCCCTCCCACGGGGAAGATTTTGCATTTATATACTTGAAATGGTGCAATTTGGTGCACTTCATGCCATACATGTGAAGGAAATTTAGAATCCGAGTTAAACAAAAAAATAATAAAATGTCTATGCTCTCATATGTTTACAACAAACTGAGATAATCTGTTTGCGCGCAAAGCGCGCAGCGAAAATTGAAAATGGATGTATAAACTAGTTTTTAAAAGTTAGCTCATACATTTGATTTTGTCTTTCCCACTCTTTTTTTTTTTTTTGGAGGGGGGGGCTTTTTTGGGGGGGGACAAAATTGCGTTTTGCCCCCCCACTTTTTGGATTGGGGGGGCGGCCGCCCCCCTCTTCCCCACCACTTCCGGCGCATATGGTGTAAATGGTTCACCTGAGTGAACCATTTACTTTGTAGATGTGGCCATTCTAATCCCCAGCAATTTCATATTGAAAGGTCTATTGTTTTAGAAAAATGCATGCTTTTGAAAAATGGTGTCACTAAGGACAATGCAGCAGTAGTAGTGGATTACATAATAGATTTGTGTGTCAGGTAATCTTCAATAAAGATGTTTACTCGTATATAAAATGTACCCACTATCACATCTACAAAGTAAATGGTTCACTCAGGTGAACCATTTACACGCAATATATGCATGCGCTGGAGATAACAATACCGGCCATTCGTACACCGTTGCCGGTCAACATGTTGACCGCCGTGTTTTAGGACGCATCGGTAAGGAAAACGGACGGGAAATAATCATTTTATTTCTACATTTTGCGGTCTTCAAAACAACAAAGTCGGTAATTATTATCAAAGTATATGAATTGTGGATAACATAAACGAAAGTTTTTTTGCATTTGCTGGAGAATTGAGGGAGAAATCGGCCGACAAAAAAATTGTTTCCATTGGATAGTGCAGCGGGCGGAAGAGGTTGATCTCCGCACAACGCTATTGTAATGAACCTATGTGTGCCCACTATGCCAAATAAAACTGAAAGTGCAACTTTTTTGGGTGCACTTTGTTTTAGAAAATTCATTTTTTGATGATGAAAATGTAACGCTATGGCAACCATTTACCACTCACATTGTGCGTATTAAAGAAAATTGCGCATCGATTAACTTTTGAATGATCAAAATCGGTAAAATGCTTTTTGAGATGAAAAAATGCTAGGGGGGTACTTACTTGTTGTGAGTAGTGTATGTGAAGGTAAAGGTTGCGCCTACCACGAGTCCTCATTTTTCCAAATGTGATCAGCTGCTAGTGCTAACATCACAATGCTCCAAAATCAAATTCCTAGATCCCATTCTAAATCCGGCGACAACTCATTTTGTATATTATGCTCCACGAAAGTAGAACGATCTCCCTCTCCCTATCCGACTAGCACCCTCATTAGAATTCTTGCAAAAATCTACTCAAGACCCACCTGCTCATGCAATAAGTAAACTAAATATTAAATGTACAGTAATTTATTATGCGTATTTGCATGTTCATTTTCTTGTTTATGATTATCATGTATTTCATTTGCTTTATATATATATATTGTATAATTTTGTAGAACTTTACGTATGTAAAGCGCTATGAAACATTTATGTATTTAGCGCTAATTGGATTGTAAAAAATATGGCTCGAGGTATATAGCTCAGCCTCTGGTTAATTCGGCACTTGATTAGTCGATACGAATGCGACATACGCTGGTTACACAGCAACACACACAGAAAGGTACGTTGTAATACCCCTATACATTGATATTGATGACACGTATACACACATCAATACACTGTAAAGATTTCCCCAGGTCTTTCATATGCCTGGGGGTGTATTCTGAAAACGATTTTAAGCTAAAATTTATTGTATCTACGTCACTAAAAAAAAATTTAGGAAATCGGTATTCTGAAACTCTGCGATTTTTTTTTTATCTACGTCACTACAAATTTTTAGCCAGCACTTAAATTCATTGTAGTTGCCATGGAAGATATGCAAATTGTATGCAAATGAGGCAAATCGGTATTCTGAAAAGAATTTTAACATAAAACTTACAACAGAATTTAAAATCACTTAGTAGCAGTTTTATCTCCGTGACTTGAATCGAAAAGTAAGCTATGGCAGCGCTTCTTGGAGCACGTATCCTCCACGAGCATCAACACGCGCATGGCCGGCCGCCCGTACTTTTCGTTGCCTTTGTCAGTGTTGGGCTAAACTTCCCGATTATTGTTTGTTTCCACTTCGTCGCTTCTTGCACTATGATCATCGTTTCATCCTCCGTAAAGTTGTTCGCTCTATGTGCCGCCATTGTGATAATTTGAGTTGATTACTGTACATAATATGAACCAAATTAGTTTAATTGATTACATAACGGGTGTAGATATCGCGCGCTTTTAGCAAACTTTGCGCGCGCATGAGATTAAACGCGCTTATTTTGGACACAAGTAAGTCAGATTCGAAGGTCATGAGTGTTACCGTTGCCAGTTAAAGAAGTTAGCATTTTTTGTTAGAGTTATTATGTTAAAATTTAGCTTGAAAACATATTCTGATGAGGATTGTCTTGTTAATGATATGATAAATAGGGCACCAATATTAACACGAAGTGGAAGAAGAGTAAATTGCCCAGAAAGGCTGAATTTGTAGATACCTGTTACATTGTTGTTGCATGTTTTGTTTTTTAATTGTTGTATGGACAGGTCTCTTAACTTCGCGCGTATCCCAACTTCGCGGATCATAGGCGAGATACGCAAAAATTAGAACATGGACACGGCGACGGAAATTTTCAATGTCAACTGAAAGAGCACACATCAATTACTCATCAACCAAAAAATTAGCAAATGAAGAGCAATATTTCTGAAGAAATACGTACTTTTTGTGGTCTTTTTTTGTAAATCACAACTTTGGTGTTCCAACAAAATTATGGAGGAGGAAGTATCAAGCAAATTAGACGGAAATCGTTCCAGTAGAACATATTTGTTGTCATCGAAAGGCTGCGCAAAATGCTCCTTTATTCGACCTACCCTTCAAATTTACTTTCGGATCGCGCAATTTCCGTAGATAGCTTGACAACGCTGCGCGTGCTAAGATGCTAATGCGCGCAAAATGTTTGCATCATCACACTGCCATTGAAATGCGTGTTACGGTTTGCTACACGGGATACGTGTTAAGTCAATGGCAGGGTGCCCTATGTATTATGCGCGAAGTATGGAGACTACCGTACTCGGTGAAGAAGCTCTTGCTGATATGACACGGAATCGGGTCATTAACACCACGAATTGTGAGTTTAAATTAAATTGTTCAAGATAAATCGAATCCTCAGAATTTGAGGGGTAATTTATTATTGTTTCATTGAGATTACTGTAATTTTCTTGATCCTAAGCCACTTTGAAAAAATCCTAAATTTTCATGCGCGAAGTTAGGATACACCTTCATATATTGTAAAAAAAAATATTGTATGGTAGGTGTACTACACATCGGCATTGTTTTTAATATCGGCACACCGCGTAATATTTGTTTTTGCGCGTGTTGTGAAAAATCGCGCATGTGATGATGCGCGCTACCCTTAAAAACTAAACTGGTCGAAATTTTGAGGAGAAATAATGCATAGATCGTCCGCTACGAGTAAATTTATGAAATGATGCCAACAAAATTAACATCGCACAAGAAATTTTGAGTTGCGTGCATTGTCAACGAGAGTTGAGGGGGTGCCGGTATTAAAAACACTTCGAACTTGTGAAGCCAAAAAACCACGAGCGCGTTCGAAGGCGCTATCTCAAAATATAATTGATACATCGCAAATCTGATCATCGCATCGGAATATGCACTATTTTCTCAATGTGTGAGTACAATTTCAAGAAATGTTTACAATGTTTAAGTCTTAAACTGTCGGAAATGTTTTAGTGTGCCGATGCGGGGGTTACTCAATCATACTCTCATACCCCGGAAGGGGTCGATAGAGTAAATAAAATCTTACAAATCTTACAAATCTTACCAATCTTACCGTTCCCTCCATAAACATATCGGAAATGAATTCGTTATCAGTTTTCATACAAATTATCTGACAACACAACCACACAAAAACAATGACAAGACAACTTGAAAAAACACTTCCATTAAATACATGTAATAATAGTTTATTGACAAAAACGGCCTCGAACTCGATTCCAACATGAATCTTTGAGACCACACGAATCTTTTTCACATGTCCGACTTTATCATTAAATGATCTTGATTACGTTCAAACAAATAGTATGCATAAACTTGCAATATAAATGTTAATGGTCTTAAAATCATATGCAAATGATTAAAAATATCGATGTAAGCGATATTTTCATTGGTCAAAGGAGCAGCAAGGGGCGTGGCTTTTATTGACAGCGCGCACTGGCGTAAGCGTTACAATTTCCTTAAAATATTTTTCAGAATACCGATTTTAAAATTTTTTAGCGCGATTTTATTTTAGGGAGATAAAATTTTTATCTCCGCTACATTTTCAGAATACACCCCCTGGTTACTAGCTTTGACCTCTGGGAGTCGAAGAATACTAGTTTAAGGCCCTGTCACATCTGACCAGATGGCGTAAACGTATGCCAAACGTATAGAAAATATGCGAAATAAAATCATTCGGTGACGAACAGCTTCTCCGTTGCTGCTCGAAGAACGGATATGAAACGGATTTAACGTACAAAAACGCAATTACCAGACGAGTGCAGGACAGAGCCGAGTATAGAACGGACATCACCGTATGAGTAACGGTTCTAACAGACAACACCGTACAAGCAACTTACAAGAACCTGTCAAAACGAAAGTGGAACGCATAAGAAAGTGACAAAACGTTCTTCGAACGTATTTATTAGCCCGGTCACATCTGACCGTATTGCGAAAACGTATGCCAAACATGTTATTCATAATAGCCGGTCATGCAGAGCCAGCAAATTCAATAACCACGTTTACAGAACTTTGTGTCTTAAGGCTGAGTCATGTCGGTAATTGTCGGAACCGGGTCCCGATAAACTTTTACCGGTCGGGAACCGGTATCCCGATAAATTTTTACCGTCGAAACTCGGACCGGTAAAATCACGCAATCGTGCACGCATCGGCAAAATGCACTGTTTGGGGCTTATATTGCTCTTTTTATATGCAAATAACATAATAAATACTGAGGCTTTAATGGATTTACATATCAATCTTTACGGGAAAACAGTATCCAGAATTAACTCAGTTTCGCATGAAAAGTATTTTTTTTTTCGAAGTAAATTCATCGTTTGTTCACCATTGCCCATCGCAACACGGTTCACAGAAACTTAGCCCGCTAGTCTGGGGGAAACATCACATGTACGATCCCTTGTGACTGTGAGCCACTGCATGCCCTTAAAAAGTGGCTATAAATTAGCCTTTTCGCAATCAACACCATTTTGATATTCTACTTACATGATTTCGAATGGCGTTTGACAGCGGAACAGAAAAAAAAAGAGCCCCGAAACAATGAAAACAACTACTCAAAACATCGATAAAAAACGACTACATCGCTCCAATTCGCTCGTATACCCTGTGTGCAAGTTACGGGGTCTCTTTTCTTGCGCAAGATCCATCCGCCGCGCGGGGACTTCCCCAATTCCTGGCGGATGGATCTTGCCGATAGAGGGCGGATTGGAACATAGTTCCACCGGCCCAGCGTATGAATCTCGCGGAAGAAAAAGAGACCCGTAACTTGCACACAGGGTATACGAGCGATGTAGTCGTTTTTTATCGATGTTTTGAGTAGTTGTTTTCATTGTTTTGGGGCTCATTTTTGTTTCTGTTCGGCTGTCAAACGCCATGAAATCATGTAAGTAGAATATCAAAACATTTTTAAATGGTGCAAATGACCAAAAAACGTATCAATTGCCCCGTTTTTATTTGAATTCCGCTACATTATTGTGATAATCTTAATTTCTTTTTTAACATTTTATTTTTTAAATTTTTTTTTCGGGGCACTGTTTCCTGATATACCGAACCGGGTCCCGATTGAAACGGTCGGTAACCGGTGTGATCGACCGAACCGACTCAGCCTTATTGTGTCTATTCAAATTCCAATGAAAGCCAAACGTGTTACAATATCGGGCAGGCAAGTATTTTCAAACGGTTCAACAATGCAGTAATGCTCAAAGCACGGTCAGTGGCGCAGTGTGGACTAAACTATTCATGATCGATCATTGTATTGGTCCGATCAAAAGAACACATTCGCTGCAGTGAGAAAACATAAATAGGCGCATAGTAAATCTCGCACGTCACAAATTAGTGCATTGTGGGAGAGAACAAGCTCGCTTGCGAATTTGTGTCATTAGAATTTCAAAACCAATTATAAGAACCCACAATCATACTTTTTTCATACAAAATTGTGTTTAGTGACCTAGAATATCTGTCTTTCAATCATTAGAAGCTTGAATTCGTATGGAAGTCCCCTTTAAGTTCACATACCTGTAATGTGTGTAAAAGACCTATGATTGTAAAATAAAAACAATCATATATTCGCTGATTAATTTACCAATTTGTTAGAACAAAGCTTCAAATGAAAGCTTGTGACAAGGCCTTAAATGGTATGCAAATTTACATTTTGATTTTTACCAACAAGTGCAGGGTTTTGCTATAGCCAGTCACAATTATGATAATTATGACAAGAATGAGGATAGGAAAGAGAATTGGGTGGAATTGTTCTTTACGGTGATGGTCATTCTGATGATAATAATAACAATAATAATATTGCATATTCATATTGCACCATCTAAGATAGTATAATGATCATGATGATTGTTTTAAACAACTTTAATAATGGATCACTTTAAAAGAGATTTTTGCCCTTTGTCCACCACCCAGACCCTCAGCAGCCCGTAGGACTGGCACTCGCTGGGGAAGCAATGTCCACAGAACTGACTATCAGTTGGATGCGGAGGGGGGGGGGGGGGGGCTCAAATAGCAATTTTTTTCAGTTCTGAACAGGGTCTGCTATCATGTAAATTTCTCATGCTCTCTTTAGTTCCCCTGAAACCGCTGAACGTACGAGTACAAGCAGAAGAAACGACTAGTTCTGGAATCCAGTACTCTAGTATTTTCAGAAGCATTCCTTAATGGATTAATTGCTGCAAAATTCACACAGTTTAACGGCAGGTGGCCGCTATAGACAGGTGGCCGCTAGTACAGGTTTGACTGTAGATTTAAAAATCAGGCTTTGGTAGTTTCAGCCAAAATATTTACAACAAAAATTATTTTCAATAAATCTTTTGCTCAATTGTAGACCATTGTTATTGTTATTCTTCTTATTATTATTATATTATTCTTATTATAATCATTATTATGACCATTATTATCAATTTCCTCTTCCATCTTTTTCAGTACCTAATGCACCATTGAGTCTTGTGGTGGTGAATGTAGACTATATATCTGCCACGCTATCTTGGACTCCCGGTTCAGGTGAGTTCAGCGGATTCATCGTCAGCTACAAGTTTCGGGATTCAGGAGAGTTCATTGACCTACCCACAATCCCAAGCGACCAGACCTCTGCCGAGGTCATCGATCTGAACCCGTCCACGCTGTACGACTTCCGGGTCGTGGCTGTGAGCGGCGAAAGTGGCGAGAATGGAACTACGTACAGTGAACCGGCTGAGCAAAGCAGTACAACATGTGAGTTTGTACTTATGTTTCTTCTGTTATTCAAGGGTTCTGGTAACATTGGCCAAATCCACAAAATTTACTTACAACTTGACTAGTAGTAGTTCTCTCATAACTTGTTGTATTTGTATTACCTATAGAAGCATGGAATTGGTTTTCGGTTTTTCTAATTCGTTTTGTTTTCAGATTTAAGGGTTTAGATTTTTAGTTATCTTGAAAGTTTTAATTGTGTACAAAGTCGGTGCAATGAGTTCCTGAATATCAATTTGCATTTTTGCACGTTAACATGAAATGTTCACACCTAATTACTCGGTGTTATCAACCATTCATCACTTTTTGCACAAGTCAACAAAGATCCCTTATTAGTGATCCATTATAAACTTGTTTATATTTCTAAAAAAGTGATATTTGAGTCTCCAATCTTAAACAACCCTAGGATTCCTCGGAATGAGATGGGATATTTTCATATAAAAAGAACAATGTTTACCTTTAGAGTGAAACAAAAATAAAATTGAAGTCAGAGTTCATCCCTGTTTGTTTGTGTGAAGTGTCTGAAGTATCCAAATGCGGATACTATGGATGATTGAGTGTCCAAATTCACATACCGGTACTCATGAATACAATCTTAAATATCTTCATAATAAGGGAGACATTTGAAAAATGAAAACCCAGTTCATTCTCATGTTACCATAAGCCAAACAACAGGGTGGAAGAGAAGTGGGTAAGCTCCAATTGATTTTGGTTGAATTTGTCAATGTTAATGGATCACTTTAATATCCATTGACTAGGGTAGTATTAAAGGACAATGAAATCCAGACGAATTGTTGTATGCACTATAAGACACTAAATATAATGAATAGTCCCTGAAATATGAGCACAATCGGTCAAGAAATAAGAAAACTATGGCTCTTTGAAAAGAGCTATGTATTTCTTCGAGTGACTCAAATTGGCAACGCACTCTGGCAAAGTTGTGGACAACTCCCCATACATTTTGTACACAAAATTTCAATTTTGTTAAATTTTCTCAAAATTTATGTTTACCCTTCGTTCGAGTTCAACATATGTTTTGTAGAATGCTTTTATACATAACATATCATGAGTTGGGGGAATGAAAAAATGTGACTATGAAGAAAACTGTAAAAATGGGAACTTTTGTGTACAAAACATATGGGGAGTTGTCCACACACTTATCAGAGTGCGTTGCCAATTTGAGTTCCCCATAGGAATAAATGGACATCTTCAAAGAGCCGTAGTTTTCTTGTTTCTTGCCCGATTATGCTCTAACATTCAGAGATTATTCCTCTTAATCTCCTCAAGACTATGAAAGCAACATTTTGCTTGGGTTTCATTGCCCTTTAATAATCATGTAAAATGTGGTCACACTCACATACAATCACACCATTTCAAATAACAGTTATTATTAATATTAGATCTTTTTCATATCTAGTTCTAGTTCTATGGTAACGCCTGTTCAGCATCTAGATGAGGGTAAAGCATAGAGCTGTTATATACAGCTCTATGCGGTACAGTTCCTGAAAAGGGAACTAAATTGTTTCAAGAGCCACCTTGAACTGCTCCAAAGAAGGCAGTTCGACAATGCATCCTACTTTGTTAAAGGTTGCTAGTTTTACATTATTGAGAATGATGCAGTTGGGAATGATATCAAAGTAAAAATATTGATTAAAACAAAACAAGAAATAACATTTATTTACCTCTTTTAAGTGTGTTCAGTCTTTTACATTTTTGTTACTGTGTTTCTCTTTTATTCAAACGTTACCTTCATTTACAAATCCCTTTACAGGGATTTTTATTTCACCCTTTGAACAAATTATTTTTAATGAGATGATGCATAGTTACAATCTTTTTCACATTTTACTCTAATGTTTCCAGCCGAAATTAACCCAAGTGTCTGAAGTATCCAAATGCGGATACTATGGATGATTGAGTGTCCAAATTCACATACCGGTACTCATGAATACAATCTTAAATATCTTCATAATAAGGGAGACATTTGAAAAATGAAAACCCAGTTCATTCTCATGTTACCATAAGCCAAACAACAGGGTGGAAGAGAAGTGGGTAAGCTCCAATTGATTTTGGTTGAATTTGTCAATGTTAATGGATCACTTTAATATCCATTGACTAGGGTAGTATTAATAATCATGTAAAATGTGGTCACACTCACATACAATCACACCATTTCAAATAAAAACATTAAAGAATACCTTTAACTTCTTACCTTACCTTTAAATAGCATCACTGAGTGATTGAGTGCTGAGGTTGTGTACTGTGATAACTATAATAAGTTCTTAATGCTGATCATCTTTTCATGTTGTATATAGATTGAACCTATTACTATTATTATTATTTGTATTATTAGTATTATTATTATTATTATTAATAGTAGTAGTAGTAGTAGCAGTATGTTTATTGTTAGTATTATTATTATTATTATCTTTCCTTTAATAGCATCACTGAGTGCAGGAGTGCTGGAGTTCCGCACAGTGACAACAAGCACCGTGGAGGTCTTGTGGGGTACTGTGGATGACCAGGCTATATCACACTACATGGTACTCCTTACATCACAACAGGGTGATGGAGATGTGAGTATTTACACCTCTCACTACTTTATTTAGTAATTCCCATACTGTTAAAAGAGCCCATAGGCAATGGGTTAAAGGAAACTAGAAATGTTGTCAAGTTCCACAAAATTTACCTAGAACGGTTTTCACGTACCTCGTGGTATTTGTATTACCAAATGATACAAGCATGGAGCACGTTTCTGTTTCCTACATTTCATTCTCAATGGAAGACATAACTTGGTACAAACTCAGCGCAATTAGTTAAATAGCACATGTCACTTTGCATTTTTATTCATTACTCTTTGAAGTGACATTTAGTTACCGTGAAATTCTTGTACATTTCCCAGTGGACATAGCAGACCACAAAAATGCACATTTTATCAACACTTCAGTCAGTTTTTGCACGAGTCAATAAAGTTGCTAGATCCCTTCAAGCAAATAATCACCTACTATTGCTGTTATTATTTGTTATTATTGCATGATGTATCAATATTATATGGATTTCACCAGGTAATACATCTTTGCCTGCCACTGGCATGTATAGCATATAAAACTACGGTTTTATTTTTAAATGTGAAGACTAAAGCTTACCTATCTACAATGTATCTGTCCATTACTCTATCTATAGGCAAGACAAGTCCCACAGACAGGCAACCCATTTGCATCAGCCACATTTGAGGGACTGACTCCTGGTAGGCTGTACACTGCAGAGCTACAATCCATCACTCTTGGAGGTGATGCCGGAACATTCCCAACTGCCGACGTCAGAACTTGTGAGTCTTGTAGTTAAAGGTTTAGAGTCGGATTTAAAATGGGGATCCACGGTATTGACAAACTGTAAAGAGAAAGTTGACTTCATTTTTGTTGTAAACACTGATGTAGATTCTAAGGAGTTCTATTTTGTTCAGGGGAGGGGGTGGGATGGGGATGATCTATTAATTCAAGGATCGAACATCCTGTAGTGACTCTCTTTCCCTTCTTTGTGACTTGTGACTGTGATCATGTCAGTCACGCTTTAATGGGTTCACCCATTTTTCTTACAATTTGAAGTTTGACTGAAATCAGCTGTAATCGTGAATTTATTGCCCTTCAAAGATTGCATAGGAATAATATTATATCCATAAATGCTTGATTTTGTTTCTTCCTCTTTCTTTCGATTCACCTAGACCCTGCTCAAGTCCCGGCCCTCTTCTTCGCACCAGCGATCACGTCAGTCCTGCTTCAGTGGGTCCAACCAGTGGCCTCAGACTTCGACGGCTTTGAGATCACATACGTCCGCAATGGAATTCTCGTTACCGAGCTGGCCCAAGCGACCGATTCGACTGGGCGAGTCGACGTCCTTGATCCGTCGACGGAGTACGCATTCACAATTGCGAGCACGTCAGGGGGGCTGAAGAGCGTGGAGCGGAGGGAGAGTACTACTACAGGTGAGAAAAAGCAATCTGTTAAAGGAACTAAAGAATACAACATATTTTGGCACTTATTTCATAGTTGATGACTTGTAAACTAGGTCTGCCGAAAAAAACTCTATTAAAATAAACACAGTAGTGGTTTTAGGCTAATTTTCTTAGCAAATCTCACTTAGCAGCTAGTGTACCGCCCACATTTAGGGTCCAAAATCAGCAGCGTGATTGACATGTGATTGACAATTCATCGGCTTACGTCATCTATAGAATTTAGAGAGATGTCATGTACAGAGACTATGGGGCAAAGTTCCTTAGATGACTTCACATTTTGGCGATGTAAAAGGGGCGTTCCTAGAACAATTTCTTTTCTTTCTTTTTCTTGAGGAAAAATTACTTGTAGAGAGCCTAATTGTGAAAATAAGTCCATCTAGACACTGTAGTTCTTTAAGTAATTAAGTTGGTCTGATGGAGATGTGGGAGTGTTGTGGTATATTGGTTTGGTCCTCCATCTTTCAAAACAAGGGTCCTTGGTTCGATTCCCAACCCGCTGTATCTGTGTCCATCAGCAAGGCACTTTATCCACATTTGCTGCTCTCAACCCAAGTGTAGTAAATAAGCACCTGACATGAATTTATTCCTTGAAATGCTTGTGCCTGAGGCAGCTTGGCTAAAGCCATGGTATTAATATACACATTTGGCATGCACAGTAGTGTATAAATATACATGTAGTAGCTATGCAATTTAAGTGAACATACACGTACATGTAAGTGTTATGAAGATGTGGGTATTAAGCTTAAGCGTTTTATGATGTGTGACTTTGTTGATTATTTTTTTCTATTACACATTCTTTTTCTTTCAACAATTTCTTTTTCTCATTTTGCATTTTTTTTTTCTATTACCCATTCTTATTCTTTCAACAATTTCTTTTTCTCATTTTGCATTCTTTTCTATTTTCCAATTAGGGCAATAAGTTAAAACTGTATTGTCACTTCTGAAAAAAAATTATGTCCTCATTTTCATGGTATTTATATCTTTATTGATACTTCCATACTACGAACTAATTTCAGGTGTTCTTCCTGCCGGAGAGATCGCTGTGCGTGATGTGACAACGACGACTATTGAGATTGTGTGGGGCGATGTTGAACCCACTGTTGGTCTATGGACAGTCAGCATCGTGCCAGGTAAGCAACATACTCTCTGGCAAGATTGGTAGAGCGCGCGCTTTCCGATCATGAGATCCCGAGTTCGAACCCTGCCCACCGCGTTTGTCCTTCAGCAAGACAATTTATCCACTATTGCTGCTCTCTACCCAGGTGTATAAATGGGGACCGGTAGGAGGTGAAAGCCTTTATGTGAACGATCTTCTTGAGCCCACTGAGCGCTTGGAAGGAATACTCCCCAGGGAGTGGAGATGGTGCACACAATGTGTGCTGGTTCGCATCGTATCCTATGACCGGGTAATAATAAAATGTAAAGCGCTTAGATATGATTATCAATCGTGATAAGCGCTATATAAAAATTGGATATTATTATTATTATTATTACCTGCTTTTTGAAACCATTCAGGACTGATCCCAAAAATATGTTGGCCCTAGCCCACATATTTTTGGGACCAGTCCGGTTTGTAAAGTGCTTGGCTGGATTCATCCCCAGGGAGTGGAAATGTACACCTTATATGCTTGATGGATTTCAGTGTGTATCCCATTACAGTGATAGAGAGTTTTGAAAGACAGAACATGTTCTTAATAAGTAGGCACCAATATTATTATTATTTATCATAATGATTTATATTATGGACTGTGAGTTTGGAAATCAAAAATTTAATAACTACGAAACAAAGACATGAAATATGATGTATTGTTTTTGTCTCTTCTTCTCTGCAGTGGTTGACCCGCAGAACTATTTCACTTCCTCGCTCGAGCAAAGATTTACAGGTCTCACTCCCGGCCGAGAATATAGCATAACCGTCAGTGGAGGTGCTGTTACCAACACGATTACACAGAGAACATGTATGTGTCATAAAAAAGTTTCATTTGTTCTCCAATTATAACAATCTTTTTAATAGCTGTATGAAAAATTATCAATACTTGTCATTTCTTCTAAATAGGGGTAGATTTTGATTTGTTATAAAGGTTACACTTTTCTATATTAGTCAATGCAAACATCGTAATTGTAAGTTTTCTTATTTAATCTTTTTATTTATATTTTATTTCTTTAGTATTCAGATAAAGAATTGCTTCATGATTATTTAATGTTTGCATTTCTTCTTTGAATCCTTCTCTTGCCTTCTCTTGCCGGAGGATTTCACCTCAACATCTGCACAGCTCTTTGTCACCGTCCAGTGGAATGCGCCCTCTGTTGGTGAATACACAGGATTCAGAATATCGTACCTGCTCAACGGCGCGACCACAGTGGTCCCCGACATAGCGCCAAGTGTGCGTCAGTACACCCTGATGGTACGCTTTACATTTGCCTTTTTGTTGTTTTGATGTATTTTTCAAAATTACCTTATTGCTTTCCGATAACCTTAGAACCACAGTCAAACATTTTATCACCAAGTGTTTCCCTAATTAGTTTGCCTTTTTTCATTGTTATGTATTTTCAACATTATCCCTTTTTTCTAATCCCTATATAATCTCCTATATCCTTACAGAATCTTGATCCTCAGACTTCGAATGACGTGTCCATTCAAACATTGGCTGGTGATCTTGCCAGTGAGCCGTTCACACAGACAATAACTACAGGTATTTATTTTTCTGTGATTTTGAGGGTTTTTTTTTCATTTAAAGCAGATTTGCTTAATATTGTTCAAAAGTATTGGCTTCCACTATGCTGCAGATTCACAGTAGTCTTGTAAGAAGGGAGGGAGTGGATAGTCCTGAAAAGGACTGTTGGTATTTTTTCTTGGGTAGTTCTTAAAAGGACTACCGTAAAACTCTGTGTATAAGGCGCACCCCCAACTTTCTTTTAAAAAAATAAAAATTAAAAAAAACATTTTTTTATTTTTTTTATTTTTTTTATTTTTAGGACACCCTGTATTTTTTTTTTAGACACCCTGTAGTGCTGTTGGAATACTTACATCGCTGGTCTAGGGCATATCAAGGGCTTAATGTCAATTGTAGCTTTCATCATCATATACATTTTTTCACATACAAAATAGTGGTTAGTACAAAATTGCACACATTGAGCAATAACACTGGTGCTCATAAATATTCATATTCTTATTCATGAATATTCATAAGCACTTATACTCCTTCAATATATGCAATTTTCTTAATTAACTAACAACTATTTTCAATTATGAGCAAATTTTATAACCACTGGTTAGATAATTGCATATATAATGAGTACCTGCTGCTCACGAATGTATGAATATTCAATAGCTGCAGTATTTGCTCAATAAACTTGCAATTTTTAAATTTGTAACCAATATTTGTTTTGTGTGAAAAAGTTATATCTTGCTGAATGCTACAACAGACAGCAAGCTCTTGTCATGCTCTACACCAGTGTAATATGCATTGAACATGACTACAGGGTGTCCCAAAAAAAATTCAAAAAAAATTTTTTTGTTTTTTTTGTTGCTATACCTGTGTATAAGGCGCACCCCCGACTTTGAAATTTTTTCCGACGGAAAAAAGTGCGCCTTATACACGGCTTTTACGGTATGTAAGTCCTGGAAAGGACTCTTGTTCTTTCTTGAGCTTGTAGTTCTAAAAAACCGCTTGCCGGTATGATGTAATTTGTAAGAAGGGGGATAGGTGGTAACCCTAGATTTGATTTAGTAACTTGATACAATGAAATCAGCTACATATCTATTATTTGGAGCAATGATATCATTTCAATGTCGATCGAAGTGCACTCAGAAAATAACACCATGGCATAAACTAAATGTATGTAGATAAAAAAAAAATTCTTCCAAAAAAAAGTGTTGAAGAATCTAGAAAGGCATCAAGAAAATTATTTACAATATTGCTCAGTGTTTTTACTGGAAGTAATTTTGTAGTTGTGTTTGATTCATATTTGTTTTCCAGTCTCTAGACATGTGTATGACTGCGTTTATCATGGTGCTTCTTATACCAGGGTTGTGTGGGATGTGCTTATTGATCCAAACGTATATTCCCACCAATAAAACTACAAATAGACCATCAAAACTCTTATTATGTTATTTCATATTGATAAATTAAAGTGTGATTTATGTCTCTTTAACAGGTGGTTTCCAACCCTTGGACATGCGTGTAACTGCATTCACCACCACGTCGATTACGGTGGTTTGGGGCGTGGTCATTGATCCAACTGCATATCCTGTCGGTACCAACTATGAATTGGCTATCACACCTGAGCGTGTAACTCCACAGGTAAGATTAGCACCTAATGTGCCAAGTACTGGCATTGAAGCTACCGCTTGGATGCCATGTCTTTTAGTTAACGTCCTCCTGTGCCAATTTTGGCACATAAGGCGGTGCCTATATCCGATTCATTAGCCCTATAGGTCACGTCTACTAAATGTAGCGAAAGGGGGCCAGTCCTCTGGTAACTTGTGTGATTAACTTTCCCTTTTCCATTTTATTAATGCTGAGTGCCTGGCTAGAAGGCAGAAGGTAGCATTTTAAAAGTCTTTGGTATGACCCGGTCTGGGTTCAAACACGGGCCCTCCTGTGCATAAGGCGGACACTCTAACTGCTGAGCCACCATGCTCGGTTCCCCACCAAAGGTACCAAGTAACAGATACATGTTGTTGTTTTTCTTCAGGTGCGTGGCCTTGATGTGTTCAGGGAAACATTCAACAATCTGATCCCGGGAGAAGAATACACCATCAGCCTCAGGCTCACCACACAGGATGCAACAGTCACCTATGCCACCCAGCGCACACGTGAGTAAATAACAGTGATGTTGATGATGATGATGATAATGATGATGACTATGACAACGACAATGATGACGATGAGCATTTGGATGACAAGGAGGATTATGATGGTGATGATGATGACAATAGTGATGATAATAGAGGTGATGGTTATAATAATGATGATATTGATAATGATGATGATGATGATGATGGTGATGGTGATGATGGTGATGATGATGATGATTATGATGTTGATGATGGTGATGATTATGATGGTGATGATGATGAAGATGACAGTGATGATGGTGATGGGGGTGATGATCATGATGATTGTGATAATGATGATGATGATGATGCTAATAAATAATGATGATGATCATACAAATACAAGTCCACACAATGTTCATCTTCATGTTCAAATTTTGCTATAATTACCTTTTAACCCTCACAGAGCCACAAAGTCCGGCCACCTTCACATTGTCTGATGCCAGCTTCACTGAGTTAGACCTGGCCTTCAGTCGCCCGGCCCAGGGCTATTTTGACTTCTACATTCTGAGCTTCGCCAAGTCTGGAACCAATCAGGTATTGCCATTATGGGTGAAATGTATCTTGTATTGTTTTAAGTTTGAAAGTGTATAATTATATCAGTCACAATGTCTGATGCAAGCTAGACCAATTTAGACCTAACTTCCAGTCCCCCAAACCATGGCTCTTTCAGCTTCCACGTTTTAAGCTTTGCCAAGTCTAAACCAGTCAGGTAAAGCCATTACAGGAGAAATCATGTATCTCTTATATCCCTTTCCAGTTAGGGGCCAGTTGTGTTTGTATACTAAGTTATATCAGTCATGTTGTCTGATTCAAACTAGACTGCGTTAGACATGGCCTTCTGTCCACCAGCCCAAGTCTTTTTGCAAATTCTATATACTTAGCTTCACCATGTCTGGAACCACTCAGGTTACTATGGTAGGCAATTAAAAGAGAAATGTATCTCATAAATACATGTTTTTTTCCCTTCACCAATGTAATGTTAGTTAGTTAAAGTCCTTTCCGTTCGGAGTCAATGCTTAACCATAGAACCCAAACTATTAAGGACTATAATCCCCAAAATATGCAGGCTACCATCCATGGGGTATGATGATGATGATCCACAGCATTTGTATGGCGCCATTTATCTGTTCAAACATTCAAAGGCGCCGGGTATGCATTGTATGACTAGAATTCATTGGTTATTTAATATGATGAAATGTATTTCATAATCATGAAATTCAAATCTATCCTCTAGGTTCAGACCAAGACCATTCCCAGTGATTCAACATCGCTAGTGATTTCCGAGCTGGAACCCGGGAATGCTTACGACTTCTCTCTGGCAGTCCAGAGGGGTACGGGAAATGAGGCAACAATCAGTGATGCGCTGGAACAAACGTTTAGCACTGGTGAGATTCTAAGAATGTTTTATTTGTGACCATACACCACGAAATGACCAATACATCGGGAAATATGATAGTCTTGATGTTCACATGACATTAAAGTAGAATTCAGGAACTTTAAAATGGTATATAATTTGTCATATTCGGACTAAGCAAACTCTCTCAACATGAACACCAAAGATTTACAACATGGCTGAAACAATTTTAAAATAAGGGAGAAAGCAAGCCGCTTCAATCCCTGTAATCTGATCATTTTTATTTGATAAAAAGTCATATTTAAACATAATTTCTAAATCTCAAAATTTCACAGAAGGTACGTAGATTCAGATACATGTACCTGGTTATATATTGCTTCTCTTTTCCAGATCCTGTACCATCCTTGGAGGTTGTGGTTGTCACGGTAACATGCAACACCCTGGAGGTCTACTGGGCACCGTACCTTGGGGATCCAAACCCGATCTATGCCCTCTTGATCCGACCCGGTACCCAGTCGACTACATACACCAGCGGAACACCACGCTACGTCTTCAGTCAGGGCCTGAACCCGGCGACAGAGTACAACATCACAGTGAGGGCTCTTGCGGCCAGTGGATCTATTGATTATTCGTCAGTCGTACAGAAGACTCGTAAGTAATGTACATGCTGTCTGTTGGGACGGAGAAGGGTGCTAAGTCATTGGGTGATTTCAAGTATGGTGTTTGGGGTTGGTGTTCGTGTTTATTAAACACTAACACCGGCCTTAGGCGCCATATTTGAAATCCCCCAATGTCACTGTATACCATCCTAACACGAAATCATCTCAAATATAGTGCCTAAGGCCGGTGTTAGTGTTTAATAAGTACTAACACCAACCCCAAACACCATACTTGAAATCACCCATTGTTTGTTCTTTAGAGATAATCATGTTTAAAGCTTGAAATCAAATGTAGGTGTTATATAAACAAATAAATATATATTTACACAAATTAAGTAAAATTGGTATCTGACAATCTTGCATCGCATAGAGAAAACTGGTTTTCAAGATGATGTGAATAAACTCAATTTAGTCTTGACATCCTCATAACTCTCACCTGATGATGTAAAGTAAATTATACAAAAATTAATGTATTGCATTGGGCCTCAAGCACACAAGCTGCTTCTCCAAGGTCCCGGCTATGGTTGATAAAATGTACATTGATTGTTTTACTTTTGGATTTCATTTGCCAAATAAATTGAAATTGAATTGAATTCCCTGTGACAGGTCCGAGTGGCCCAGGACTGATCAGTCTGGTGCAGGTAACTACTACTGAGATAGAGATCACCTGGAACGCTGCTATCGGCGACTTTGATAACTATGTGGTGACCAACACGCCAGCTGGTGGGCTTGAAACGGTAAATATCCATTTTGGAATCATTTTTCCATGTACATGTATTATTTTTATTACTTATGAGTTGTTGTTTTTCCCCTGACAAAAATTCTGCTAGGATTGTAAAGCTAGACTCTTATATTATGCTACTATATATTCTCTTTGTACATCAGACTGTTGCCACGATCCCAGCCACTGGTGACCGCCGCCTACTAATCTCGGAGCTTGATGCAAACGTTGGGTACACCATCAACATCATCACCAACAATGACGTAGGAACACCTGATGAGCTGCAGGGATGCGTTGCCGCCACCCTTCCTGTCACCACGGGTAAGATTAAAGGCATATATGCGTGGGTTAAAGATGTTTTGGATATAATCCCCAATGAATCAACGTGTATTTCGTCTTTCAAAACAGCCAACGTAAAATGTTCGAAAAAGGTAACATGCATGAGTGATTTCTCCATTGTCTACGATGCGCTTGCCCCGCCGTGATGAGTCGTGAGCGACGATTAACACGGTACAATCGCACAAAATAGAAGCATCGGACAATCCCCAGGGGCCAACTTTTGGAGGCGCAAAGGACCCCTTTATCCACGGATACACCCAGGGAGACTCATATTTTTGGATTTGTTACATTCTCCTCTAAATATTCATATGTTCAACAATCAGTACGCTTTTCGATGCACAAAAGACCTCTGGGCTGCCGGTCTAACAGCACCCGTCTGGTTTTCTATAGCTCAGCTGAGCACCGTCCAGCAACTCAGAGGTCTCGGGTTCTAATCCCACAGAAAGGCAATTTTCGTTGCTCTGTTTCATTTCTGGGGCCCGTTTCATGAAAGTTATAGAAGTATTGAAGTTCTGACAAGGGTCTTGGAAAAATGCTTATCGCGTTTCATTGATATTTCAAGGCTTTAGAGCAGATGATTTGTGTTCTGGTTGGTATTATAAGCTTTCAGTACATGTATAATTTGTGATATTTCTTCGCTCAGCTACTTTAAGATATCGTGCGGGGGGGGGGGGGGGGGAGTGGTTTGTAGAAAATTTTCGAAGCCGAGGCAGAGTAGATTTAGAATTTTCGAGGCCGAGACCAGGAGCTGTCAGCAATTTTCGACGCCGAGACCAAGACCATTGGTTGAGAATCATGTCAGTAAGCGGGAGGGGGAGGGGGGTGTCCGTTCAAAGTTTTTGAAGCAAAGGCCGAATACATTGGTTGAGAATCCTGTAAGTGGGGGGGGGGGGTGGGGGAGGGACAAATTTCGAAGCCGAGACCGAGAAGTGTCAACATTTTTGAGGCCGAGACCAGGATTCTTCACAATTTTTGAGGCCGGTAATGATGGTCGAGACTGCTAAACTGTGGTCTCAAGACCAGCTACAAGTTGAAAAGGGGGGTTTCAAACCTCCCCCCCCCCCCCAACAGTCATTATTTGGTCAAAGGGGGGGGGGGGGGTTTTAACACTTACCGTACCCTAGACAGAAACACTTCCCAGTGTGAGTTTTAAAGACGTGTGCGACATCGCACACGTCTTTGACTCTCACACTGGGAAGTGTCTTATGGACAATATTGTTTGATCATGAAAGTTGTTTTGGATCTAGTCGTCGGATGAGAGAATCGCATAATTACAGGCTTTCAAGTGGTCCTACTTTTCCTACTTTTTTTACACAACCTCCTACTTATCCTACTTTTTCCCCAAATTTCCTACTATTTCCTACTTTCTCCTACTTTTTTGTGTAACCAAAAAAAGAAAAAAATTGTGTGAGGCTATTATTATTCACGAGTAGTGGGTAATTGTTGCAGGTTCTTTGTGTCAGTGTAGCTGTCCACTATGCTAGTTTCACCATCACCAGTCTACTTTATAGAAAAAAATCAGCCAGAAGACTTGGTGCATTCCTCAGCTCTGCTGCTGTGTGTTCCCAAAAATCAAATATGGGATTGTTGCATTAAAGTGGTGAGTACAGACCATGGGCGTCACAGGGGGAATGGGGGATATATCCCCCCAATATTTGAGGTGGGGGATAACCTGTATTATTATTATCCCCCCCCCCCCCCCCCCCCCCAATATTTGAGCTTCAAATATAGTTTTGAATACTAAAATAAAGGGACATTGCCCCCTATTATTCATTATGTGAAAGTTGATACAATTAAACCACATATTGAGAGTGCTCATCTGCCAAAATTCAAAATCTTCTAGGGGTATGCCCCCTGGATCACCATTATAGTAATTTGACCCGGTGCAACTGTACACATATAAAAATCTTTATTCAGGAACTCTTGCTATGCCCACTACAAATTTAAATAACTATATAACTAACCATCTAATAGCTAACTAGGTTTTCTTTTTGAATATGGACAATATCTTTAGTTCTGTATATCAGAAATCCAAAATGCTTCCGGGGGCTCCGCCCCCTAGACCCCCATCCCATTGCGATTCCGTTCAGGGTTCCATCAAGGTACGTGGGGGCTGCATGCCCTGGATCACCATTATAGTAATTTGACCCGGTCCACTTTACACATATAAAATCTTTATTCAGGAACTCTTGCTATGCCCACTCAAATTTAAATAACTATATAACTAACCATCTATTAGCTAACTAGGTTTTCTTTTTAAATATGGACAACATCTTTAGTTCTGTATATCAGAAATCCAAAAGCTTCCGGGGGCTCCGCCACCTGGACCCCCATCCCATTGTGATTCCATTCAGGGTTCCATCAAGGTGCTTCCAATTTGCATGTTGTAATCGTCAAATTTCTAAACAGCTCAATTAAAAAGCATGGGCCCCCATACCCCCTCCCTCCTCCGGTCATACAATCCCCGCTACGCTGCTGGGTTGGTCGCTTCGCTCCCTAGCCAAAGATAGTTGAAAATGACGTATCATCCCCCCTATGGCGAGAACAAATCAACGCCTATTTTACAGTCCAAGATATATGATCAAGAGTAATGGTAAGTAGCAATGAAAACTACTCCGAAAAGCCTGCGCACATCCTACTTTTATCCTACTTGTAGCCTTCTAATGTCCTACTTTTTAGGAAAAATTGGTCCTATTTTCTCCTACTTTTCCAGTTAGGCCCAATTGAAAGCCTGTAATTAGGATATTGGCCGAGGTTTTGTCACTCATGAACCTTTCTTTTGGATGTTTTCTGTATAACTATGTGTAGTTGATCTTGCATTGTTGACCTTCAATTTGCGTCTCATCGGCTGCTATATTGTTTGGGCAATTAACGTAGTTGCTAGCTCAATCACTGTCTCCTTCATGTGCTGTTTTGTTTGGGCGTTTCTACGTTGTCGCCTCCATTCGTTGGGTAACTACTTCATATCCTTACAAAAAATTTCCAAATCATAATAATTTCATAAAAGCAGCTGTTATCAGAATAAGTTGTTACGAACAGTCGGATAAGCCACTCAGATCACAAATCATGAGATGATTGAGAATTGATTGAAGCGAATGCAATACAAAAACAAAATGCTTATAACTTTTATGTTGTTTTATTTGTTATTCTAAACATGACCTTATCTATAGCTATTTCAGCATCAACCAGCTCAATTCCCGCGACAACTCAAGGACCAATGCACAACACGACTATTTTGGCATCAACTCCTGAAACAAAGCCTAGTTATACCACCTCTTCCTCCAAGACAGGCCCTGGAGCCCCATCAATGCTGGGTAAGATGAACTGTGGCTTGCTAAAAAAGATGTGGTAAAAAATTAATTAAACTAGGCAAATAAATGAATAAATTGGTGAATTGTATATGTTATCATTGCAAATACACTGGGCTCAAAAAGAGACTTATAATTTTACACAATGTCATATCCTGAAAATCTGTCCAGCAAAATGGACCAAAATGACACACCGGATCACTTCAATACTCTTCTCTAATGACATGTCAGTATCCAAACAATTACTATACTGACAAAACTGAAAAATGAACTGGCATAGAACTGCTTGCTGTATCACATGTCACAGCCTGGAAATTTCGGCAACAGAGTTTAATAGGCACGTGAGGAAACGCCCGGGATTCTATTGTCTCCAAACGTACGCGTGAATAGCAATGGCGCACTCGCAAATGTTTGGAACCATGAAATAATAGTGGTTCCGTAAGTGGTAGTAATTAATTGCATTGTTTATGAATTACACAACCCTTTGAAAAAGGTTGATATCCCAAAACGTTACCAAAACATATAATAATTTGTTGTTCTTTGCTTGGTGGTCCCCTTTAACAGGCAGATTACTGTGACATGTGGTCCTGGAAGCTGTTCCATGTCAGAGCTTTTTGCTGTTGTGTCAGTTGGGCACCTATTTAGTTACTGACATGTGTTTATAGACTATTGAAGTAATCTGGTGTGTCATTTTGGTTCATTTTGATAAACAGAATTTTAAGATCCGACCATGAAAATTATAAGTTTCTTTTTAAGTCCACTGTATGATAACTTGTACATTTGTATCATGTTATAAATGCTTAATTCAAACATATAGGGAAACTGACCAAGAATATATTGTGATTAAAAGTGAGCAAAGAAAAATGGGATTCCAACATGTTATAAATGCGTTAACATAATTCAAACAACGACATCATCAAATATACCGAACTTTGATGATACAGACAAAATGATAGAATATGTTAATTATAATTATATCATAATTTCAGACTATTTCTTAAAATTGTACATTATTTTAATTGACATTTGCATGTTGACAGATGTGCACGTGGCAGTGGGGGCTGCATTTGGCGGAGCATTCTTCATGCTCATTTTACTCCTCACCATTTATGCAGTCATCGTTTGTAATCGCAGGTGAGAGGGTCATGCATGCACTTCCACATTATCATCACTCAAAATCAGAACAAAATATGCAATACAGGATGTCTGTCTTTCCCACCTTTTTGTATCCTACCATCTTTGTCTTCTTCTTGAAACAAGAATTGGTTATACACTGAATTCATATAATTTAGAACATGTTTTTATTAACAGAAGTATTCAGGAATGTCTAGCGTCCTATATAGTTATTAATGGTATATAATAGTTATAATCTGCTTAGTGAATTCAGAATAAGTATTGTTCCTGTATGATATTTATTTAAATGAACCGTCCTTAAAGTAAATGTCGCAATTAGTAGTATTTACCCGTAATCCTGGCTTTTATCATTTTTTCAATGAAACTGAAAAAACAGCAACAAGCAAGACAAAAACTCAGCTACTAAGAGTGGCCAGGACATGGAGATGGTGGAGATGGACAACGAGGCGTACACGTTACCACAACCTGGACGCACCGACAAGGCGGAAAACGATGGGCATACATATGAGACCCTAGCTCCAGTCCTTGCAGACGAGTCGAACAAGGCAGAGGGGGGATCCGAGCAGGGTGTTATCTATCATACATATCACAATGGCGCTGCGACGGTGGAAGAGAGTGATCCTGCCGCGCATTATTATTTGACGCTGGATGATGAGCCCCAACCCCAGCCAGGAAACGAAGCCCCAGCCTACGCGCGTCATTTGTATCCGACGCAACGGGAGTCTTTAGCTGCACAACACGTCGATGATTACGGTGCTGACGATGACAATTCATACGAGGATATTGATGATTGATTGATTGATTGATCTGATTTTATTGTCCAAATTCATGGAAATTCTTTTTTCACATGTTTACAAAGTATATAACAGCAAAAACAAACTTAAAATTACACATTACTTATAATCACCGAGTAAGTCATATTAATGATTTTGAACTTAGTATACAGTTAGAATAACATAATCTCATTAATGACTATAATTATAAATAATATTAATCACTCTGAATCACATTTTTATGAAGTATAATTTATGAATAAAAACAAGTACATTACTCATTTCCTTATATTAAAGAGTGCGTCTATTGCAGTTACATAATGAGGGAGAAAATGAGTGTATATGGGGGCATAGTGGAATGGAGGTGTACTGATTGATTCTTTGCCTGAATTTATAAAACAAATAACCTTTCTAAATTTATTTAAAAGAAGGATAAAAGATATTGTGCTAAATCAATATTTAAAATCAAAGATGTTACATATATATAAGTTTTATTCCCTGGTGTTATGATGGCAGTGAACTTGCGTTTTTTTGTAATTTAATGATATTTTGTATAATTTAATGAGTAATTTGTTAGATATTCTCATATTTTGTATTTATATATGGTTTTCAAGGGCTAGCTTGTACTTTAATTATTTGCACTTGCACCCCTTCCTTCTCCTTTCATTTTTTTCTTTCTCTCTATCCCATATGTCATAGGTTCTATACATAATTTAAGCTTACATTAATTTTTCTTTGGGGAGTCACGCTATCAAGCTTGCAGCTTATTGTGATGTTGTATAGTTATTCTTTATTTACTTATTTTTTATACAATTGTTTAATGTAATTAAGCACAATTGTGATATTCATTATTTGTAGTATATGTTGTTAAATAATTGTTTTGTATTTATGTTATGTTTTGATGAAAGTTGCAAAACAAATGAAAATGAAAATAATAATGAAAAAATAATTATGCAACAGGGGTGGAATCATGTATGTAATCGAGAGCTAATATTGCAATGTACATCTTGCATATTAAATCATGTATATTACTCCTTCAAATTCAAATGTTTATCAAAGCATTAAAAACCCAAATATGACTAATGTTTCAAATGCGTATAATGCAGATCTGAAATTTGGGATCCATTTTATAGAAAGAGGACGGTCACTATATAACTAATGAGGTATAAGAAAGTTCTTATACATCCTTGTTATAACCATGAACCTATTTGTTTCATGCTATAACTCAACAATTAAAGCTAATTAACAGTAAATTGGGAAACGCCCCACACACGAAGACATGAAATGTACGCTTTTATCACCGACCATATAAAGGAAATATAATCATAACTTATCTGTTAATGTATAGATCGATGTGTACAAAACTGCCTTGAACAATATGTAAATTACTATGAAAGCAATACAATATTCGATAATACCCGGATAACTTGCCAATTCGATTCAATCGCACATGTACACTGCGTGCAAAATCTATGCTGCCGTATCGCAAGCGAACTAGCCGAGCATGATGTAGCCATATGCAGGTACCCAACCAAAGATGGGCAAACAAACTGTGATTTTGTCATCACTCATTAGCATTCATTTTTTCTACAAGCACTGGTGTACTGGTGGGGGGGGGGGGGGGGGGGGGGGGGTGGGGGGAGGGGGGAGCTCTTGCAGATATCACACTAAGTCTTTCTCACTTTTCTCTTTAGTTTTTATAATCATTGTTTGCTTGTATGTATTTCCCGAATAATAAAAATATCATTTAGCTGGTTATAACATCTTGTTACATTTATGTGTAAATAAAAAAGTCAGAAGATATGCATTTTGTTTATTAGAAGCTTTATATTCTCAATTTACTTTATTGTTTACTCAAGTAATTTCATATAGTTGCTTGTAGTCTCAATTAAGTTTCTTGATAGATAATACGTCACAATGACCAGTGATAATGTTATCATTATCACTTCGAGTGATAATGTTATCATTATCACTTCGAACTAAACCACAGTTTCTTATCAAGCTCAGAGGCTAAAACGGTAAAGATGACGTGTTTGTTGAATTTTTATTTTGTATTGAACTGAGAATTCTTTTGGAAATAAACAGATTAGGCCTACTTCTTGGTCATTTTCATTATATTAATCCGTACTAGCAAACATTTTTATGGGGAAGGACAATGTAAGCTCGCATTTCATTTCCATTGATGGAAAATATGATCATTTAGCTGGTTATAACATCTTGTTACATTTACGTATAAATAAACAAGTCAGAAGATATGCAGTTTGTTGATTAGAAGCTTTATATTATCAATTTACTTTATCAAAGGACTTGTTTACTCAAGTAATTTCGTAGTTGCTTGTAGTCTCAATTAAGTTTCTTGATAGATTATACGTCACAATGACCAGTGATAATGTTATCATTATCACTTTGAACTAAACCACAGTTTCTTATCAAGCTCAGAGGCTAAAACGGTAAAGATGACGTGTTTGTTAATTTTTATTTTGTATTGAACTGAGAATTCTTTTGGAAATTTATGATAAGGCCTACTTCTTGGTCATTTTCATTATATTTAATCCGTACTAGCAAACATTTTTATGGGGAAGGCCAATGTAAGCTTGCATTTTATTTCCATTGATGCTCATTTTATGATTCTTGTTTTGTAAAACTGATTTAAGAAATATGTGTGTATTTATACGTATGTCTAATATCTTGTATTTTGACCTATATGATTGTTGATTGGCTCTTCGGATGAATACAAATTGAAAGTAACACGCTTTAACACGTGGTGTGGCAAGATTGGTAGAGCGCGCGCTTTCTGATCTCGAGATCCAGAGTTCGAACCCAGCCGACTCCGTTTGTTCTTCAGCAAGACAATTAATCCACATTGCTGCTCTCTACCCAGGAGTATAAATGGGTACTTGGTCGGGTGTTAATTAGCCTTCAGCTCCCATTGGGCAGCTGGGCTAGTATGCTCCCCAGGGAGTTGAGATAGTGCGCAAGAAAATTGTGCGGGTTTGACCTGTACCTGATGACCAAGGGTAATAATAATGCGCTTAGAAACATTGTATTAAGTGCTGTACAAATGTAATATATTATTATTATTAAAGAAAACTGAAGCTTGATGTTTGTATGGCACACATAATTAACCCAATTATGTGGAATCACTGCATGAGCAAAGTGACAATGGGTATCTATCCTGGGTGAACTATGAAAACTGGGTAAAAATTTTACAATTTTGTCTCAACTATTTTCATTTGCCCAATTCACATGCTAAATATTGTTTTACACAATGTAATTAGTTAAGTGTTTTAATGTGTACAACCAATTTACAATTATTTGACACACATTGTACGTTATGTGATGTAATGTGTCCTACCAATATAAAAATATTTGACACACTAAATAGTATGTTGCATGATTTAATGTTTAGTACCAATATAAAATTATTTTACACACATAGTATGTTAAAGCGATTTTGTGTACTGCTCGACAATATACAAATATTTGATACATTCTGTATGTTAAGTGATATAATGTGTACTACCAATGTAAACATATTTGACACATACTCTATGTTAAAGGGATAGTTGAGTTCTGGTAAAGAGAGTATAATTTTGGTCAAATTGAACGAGTAACCAAAACCTGCACCATTACATTACAAAACTAATAGTTATAACTCCGCCATGCTCGAAAGGAATACAAGATTACAAATGATTAAGTAAAAATCCTGTTATCATTCAAAAAGAGCAGTTCAAACTCAAGAGGTCGCTCTCTAAAAATTTATTGGTTTTAACCATTGTAAATAAAATATTGTGCATGTGATGGTTTGTAAAAATAGTGATTAGAAAGTTTTTGAAAAGAGGAAGCATTTAAAATTTGTTTTAACGGTTGGTTCAAAATTATCGAATAATTGTGGGGCCCCACATTTATTACAAATGATTACGTATATGGTTATTACAGCCGTTTCTGAACCGATTTTGATCAAATAAAGTTTATTTTATCATTAAAAATGCAAGTTCTTTCAAATTTGACACTCAGTTTTTCATTATCTCACAAAAAATTATAAAGTGTAGCGCCCTTTATACCAAAACTCAACTATCCCTGTACTACCAATATACAATTATTTGACACACTGTAATATGTTAAGCGATTTAATGTGTACCATCAATATCAAATTATTTGACACACTCAATCTTACAGGGATTTAATGTGTACTTCCTACCAATATTAAATCATTTGATATTTGGTTACATGAATATTATGATCAGAAAATCAACATGAAGTGCTCTGTACCGCCTCTTAATGAGAGCGCCCTCTCCAGTTACATTTTTTTTCCACGCATACAATGGATTAAAGAGTGTGGATAAATGGCAATTTTAGACAAAAAGGAAAAGTATTGTTTTGGATGCTTTGTTATTCAATAAATGTACATGTTTATGCAGAATAAATGCAAATTTGTAATGTATTTTTGTTGTCTGAGAATGACTGGGTGTTCACTTGTGTCTATAATTATACTAACTGATAGTCAATGTAATGTATATCAAGGAGGTATAAGGTTAGCATACATCCTTGTGTATATCAGTACATTGCATTTGTGTGTGAAAGGCTGTGAGTTTATGCTGTTTCTCTTGCATTCATGTTGGCATTTACTTTTATTTCTTTAATAAACTGACTCGAGATGGGACGTTTGGGTACCACTAGGCAATTCAAGAACGTCCGTGAGATTAAGACTCAATGTGAGAAAGAGTAGTCTGGTGACGGGAAAATGGCTTTTAATTTGATTATCCATGTTGTTTACAATTGCAGAAATGTTGTAAAATCAATTTATTTGCAAAAGTATAGTGGCATTTTTGTTATAGAGTGCCCAACTGGGGAAAACCAGTGTAAAATTAGATACGATTTCCACAGGTTCACTAAGAGTGATAGTTTAGTAGCAGACGTATCATTATAATTAATTCAGTTAGCTGAAATTATGTCATCTAATAATTTAGATGTTTTATAGTGGTCTACAGGAGATTCAAATACAAGTGATCCTTGACTTTTTTTTTTAGTAGTATATATTAGATTTGTTTACATTTTTTCAAAATTTTGAATTTAGCCCTGTCTGGACCTAAAAGTGCACTTTTCAAAATTCTGACCCATATATAGATAGATAGATAGATACATTGTAGAGATAGATAGATAGATAGATGGATAGATAGATAGATAGATAGATAGATAGATAGATAGATAGATGGATGGGATGGATGGATGGATGGATGGATGGATGGATGGATGGATGGATGGATGGATGGATGGATGGATATAGATAGATAGATATATAGATAGATAAAGATAGATAGATAAATAGATAGATAGATGGATGGATGGATGGATGGATGGATGGATATATAGATAGATATATTGATTGATCTATATATAGATAGATAGATGGATAGATAGATTAGATAGATGGATAGGTAGATAGATTAGATAGATTATATAGATTAGATAGATAGATAGATGGATGGATGGATGGATGGATATATATAGATAGATAGATAGATATATAAAGATAGATAGTTAGATAGATAGATGGATGGATGGATATATAGATAGATATATTGATTGATCTATATATAGATAGATATTAGATGGATAGATGGATAGATAGATTAGATATATGGATAGATAGATAGATTAGATAGATTAGATAGATTAGATAGATAGATAGATAGATGAATGGATGGATTGATAATAACTAAAGTAAATGAAAATCTCTGTGATCTTTTTTTTTTTAAAGATAGATGGATGGATGGATCGTGGATGGACGGACGGATAGATAGATTATCTGAATGTAATGTATTGAATTTTACTAATCGGCTGTTCTGTGTCAGAAAGAAACTGACAAAAGAGAAGTGATATTTTTGTAGTAATGTCACTGAATGTTCACAAAAAGAGATGATAAAATGAAAGTAAAATAAAACAGCGCTGATTAAAAAAAAAAAACACGAAAAGTGAGTGTGTATGAAAGGCAATTAGTGTCAAAAACATAATGGACTCAACGTTACAGAAGACGTTATATGACATCTTGAGGGGGAGGCAAACATGTATTTTACTCCCCGGCCCCCATACTGATGTGTTACATGTACATCTTTGAAAGTGCAGATGGGCCATTCGCCCACAATATCGGAAAATAAATTTATAGGGGGCATCGAAATCATATTTTTGCCCACCCCCCCCCCCCCCGGCCCCCCCCCCCCCGGCCCCCCCCCCCACCCCCCACCCACAAGAATCTTGTTTTATTAGGTATCATTTTAATCAAATATCTTCATAATGATATCACTGAGACACTGGGGCGCCTGGTAATTAGGGATATACTTTTTTTTGGGGGGGGGGGGGGGGGGGGGGCACATGTGTAACTTTAACTGAAACCTCTGTATAATAAACAAAAGTCCATCTGACATTATTTTTCAGTTAGAGTTCTAAATATTATATCATTACTCATACAGTACTTAGAAGGCTATACTGCGTTACATCTGGTATACATGGGGGGTTTACGTAGTTCCTGTGTGGGCTGGCATTGCTCTTGCTGCTTGTGTGCCGTGCACCAAATTGCACCATTCTTGTCTGAAGGCTCATACATAATGTGGCATATGGTTTATGTTGAAACTGTGTATGACACTAAATATAATATTTGTGTGTGTGTTGGTGTGCATATTTATTTGTGTGTCAATTTGTTGTTTTCTTCGTAAAAAATATATTATCTAAAATTTCTGGTCGATCAAATCACTACACGCTTTCACAGATACAGTTCTTCTTCTTCTTCTTCTTCTTCTTCTTCTATAATCTTCAAAGGGCTATAATGCAGCCTATCTCGAAGATGAACATAACTTGTGTACACGATATAAGGAGGAGTGTGGGCCTAATCAAAATGTATTGATTCATAGTGGTTAGTTACAAGATCTTTGAATTGATCAAGTGAGACTGCATTAACCACTGTGCTAGGAAGTTTATTCCATTCTAGTATAGTCCGTTGAGCGAATGCAAATTTGTCGATATTGCCCCTTGGACGGTATGTTTGGAAGCACATGTTGTGATTTTCCTAGTTTTAGATGAGTTTATAGTGAAAAATGTATCTGGAGGAATTGCAACGAGGTTATTCATGATTCTATAAACCATGGTGAGTCTGCTCACAGCGCGCCTTGAAGATAGGCTGGGCCATTTTAGCTTGCTGATCATAACGGACACGCTGCTTGTTCTTCGATAATCAGCCGTGATATAACGAGCAGCTTGTCTTTGTATCCTCTCTAGTGTCTGGATTTCTGAGATTGTATGGGGATCCCAAACACTGCAACAATATTCTAAGTGAGGACGCACAAGAGACTTGTAAGCCGCCTCTCTAAAAGATTGTGGGAGGAACCTTGTATTTCGGCGGATGAAACCAAGCTGTTGGGAGGCTTTCTTAGAGATTGCCGAGATATGTGATGATCATTTGAAATCATTGGATAAGGTGACTCCAAGGTATTTTCCAGACTCACAGATTTGAAGAAGGGAGTTATGGATGTAGTAATTGTAATTCACTGGAGATCGAGAAGGGCAGAACCTCATGACAATACATTTGCCAGGGTTGAATGACATCAGCCAGGTGTTTTCCCACTGCTGAAGTACATCAAGATCTTCCTGCAACATCCAAGCACCTGCGCTGCTGTTGATTTCACGATAAAGCATACAATCATCAGCGAATAGTCTGGTTGTTGATGAAGTTTGATCAGGCAAGTCATTTATATAGAGAAGGAAGAGTGTAGGGCCCAAGACGGTACCCTGGGGAACACCTGATATAACAGGGGAGGCCTTGGATTTGACACCCTCCAAGACTACAGACCGTTCACGGTTGGAGAGGAAGTTCTGTATCCATATGAGATTATGGTCTTGGATACCATAATGTCTAAGTTTAAGGATCAGGCGGTTGTGCGGAACCTTATCAAAGGCCTTCGAGAAATCTAGCATAATCATGTCGACTTGCTTCTTTTTCCTATAAGAATCAGCAAGGTCATGAGCTGCTAACAACAACTGTGTCTCAGAAGAATATTTTCTTCTGAATCCATGCTGGCAATGAGAGAGGATGGAATATGTATCAAGATGTTTCATAATTGATGAAACCACGATATGTTCCAGGGTTTTACAAGCTATGCTAGTCAGGGAGATAGGACGATAGTTTTCAGCTTTCGTCTTATCACCTTTCTTGAAGACCTATGTGGGCCTTCTTCCAGTCGTCAGGAAGGACACCAGTCTTTAATGACTGATTATAAATGTGTGTGAGGATAGGGCTAACTTCAGAGGCTGTCTCTTTCAGAAGAATGGCCGGGATATTGTCAGGACCAGATGATTTAGATGAGTCTAATCCCCTGAGGAGTTTTTCAACACCGTTGCCCTGAACTATTATATCCGCCATAGATGGGTACTTGGAAAGAAGAATGTTAGGCAGGGGGATGTCTGGTTCGGCGGTAAAGACAGATTCAAATTGAGAGCCCAAGATAGCTGCCTTTTCTTGGCTAGACGACTAGACATCCTTTGTGGTAAAGTTGTTGGATACCTGTAGAATCTTGTCTGAGCCTTTTAACATATTGATAGAAGGCTTTAGGTTTATCTTTCAGGCTAGGGCCAATCACCTCATTTAGATATTTCCATCTGGAAGATCGAAGAGATTTTTGAACTTGGGATCTAAGTTCCCTGAAAAGACTCCAATCCTCCTGAGACTGGCTTTTCCTAGCTCGAAATCTTAAGCCCACATTTTCCTATGTAGGTATGCACCAGATTGCACAATTTCAAGTCCAAAAATGCAAAAGCTCCCTACCGCTCAGTCACTTCACTCCCTCGGCTTGGTCGCTTCGCTCCCCCGCAATATCTCACTCCATAGAGTTATATACTTGTCTATGTCTCACTCTCACCTCTGGCTTAATATACGATACGCGTTATACGATACATCATTTCGTGCTTAGTTCACGTTCATAATTATGAAGCGCAATGATCAACACTTTGTCAAGTAGTATTCCAATCTTTGCATGGAGTGGACAGTGCTTTCATAGTAGCAAGAAATTTTAACAACTCAATTAGGGCGCTAACATATTTTCAGTCATATGGCAGCCATTAACCTGGAAGATTAATTTAAAAAATGAAATTACTGAATTACAGGGATTACAAACAAAGATAGTACAAAGCAGAATGAGCAGATTTTTATAGCAGTCGATATAAAATTATCAAATAAATCTTGGACTGCTTGGACTCCCAATTAAATTTACCCTTTTGTGCGTCAAGTCCATGAATATTTGACAAGAGTTGCCTTCTATACTGCGCTTGTGCATTATGAGTTACCACTGTGGTACCGTACGCGTGTACAGACATAATACGTGCATTGCATGCAACAAAAGTTGCACTGAAATCTAGCTGAGCTGTACATGAATGCTAGCTAGCTAGCTGCGCTGCGCGTGTATTGTATGTTCGCTGTTGCAAAATGGAGCAATCATCGAGAGACACCGAGCTTGAAAACTACCTTGATTCGTTAAATGGTTAGTAAAATTTGATTTTGATTACTGTAAAATATTCCTATATACATATATAACATTTTAAATGTATGTATCTAATACAAATGTCTGTCTTTTCTTTGTGCAGATTTTGTGAAAAAACCGTCGAAGGCGATACCGAACTCTCTTGAGCAATTGATCCAGAGAATAGCCCGCCACGGCGAACCACTGTGAGTATGAGTGTGACTGACGTGACTGACTGCTGACTGTTTGTGTGTTGACTGTGTCTGGATGATCATGTAATGTCATGTTGCAAATCATTTTGTGTCAGTTTGACCTTATATTTCTAGCATGTCATGTATTTAAAATATTGCATTGTATTATCTATTTAATGGATAAGACTATGTAAGTAGACTTATCAATCGCAGAACCCTCAATATGTTTTTATTTTTGGCAAGCCAATTGTTTGTCAATTGATTATATGATTGAGTGATCCCCACATCGGCACCCTAAAACATTTCCGTCAGTTTAAGACTTTAAAAATTGTACAAATTTCTTGAAATTGTACTCACACATTGAGAAAATAGTGCAGATTCCGATGCGATGATCAGATTTGCGATGTATTAATTATATTTTGAGATAGCGCTTTCGAACGCGCGCGTGGTTTTTTGGCTTCACAAGTTCGAAGTGTTTTTAATACCGGCACCCCCTCAACTCTCGTTGACAATGCACGCAACTCAAAATTTCTTGTTCGATGTTAATTTTGTTGGCATCATTTCACAAATTTACTCGTAGCGGATGATCTACGCATTATTTCTCCTCAAAGTTTCGACCAGTTTAGTTATTAAGGGTAGCGCGCATCATCACATGCGCGATTTTTCACAACACGCGCAAAAACAAATATTACGCGGTGTGCCGATATTAAAAACAGTGCCGATGTGTAGTACACCTACCATACATGTAAATTAAATGCACCCCAAAAAATAAACTCCCAACAACTCCAAAAGCACGCATCTAGATCTATCTATGACTGTTGTAGATTAATAAATCTAACGTTTTCAGGGCCTCTTTTACATTTACTCTGTCTTATTCTGTTACTTGTTAGCCCTTCTAGCGTAGGGTAAGATTTCCCAAAGGCAATAGCCGTATTTTGTGTGACTGATTGTGAGGCAATTTCGGCGTACATGATCAATATTGTTTGACTAGAATCTAGTTTGAGTTGTGACTTACGCTTACAGAAGGGCAAGCTGACGGCATCATGAAACGCAGTTCTTTATAGTAATGCTGTAACCGATCATCGGATCGGCATGCCGATCTCGATCCGATCATGGTTGATCGGCTCGTTTTTGCCAATTTCCGATCATGCAGAAAAAATCGGAAGATCGGAAATTTTTTTTTTTTTTGAATAGTTTTTTTATTTTCTTTGGAAAATGATCCCAAAAAACATATTTCGGGAAAATAAATGAATACCAAACCAACATATCCATATGAATAAGCCCAAGGTTATCTTGTATGTGTATGCTTTCATTTCAAACTGATTACCTCTCCTTTTACAAAATTACTCGCTGCGATTCTGAAAGGTTACGCCAAATTAATCACATGGGACTAAGCTCAGAATCGCCGCGAGTAATTTTGTAAAAGAAGAGGTAATCAGTTTGAAATGAAAGCATACCCATACTGCATACAAGATTACCTTGGGCTTATTCATATGGATATATGTTGCTTTGGTATTCATTTATATTCCCAAAATATGTTTTTGGGGATCATTTTCCAAAGAAAAAAAAAAAAAAAATTTATTTTTTTTTAAAATTATTTTTTAACCGATCTGATCCGATTTTTTTCGATCCGATCAAACGATCCGATCATCAAGGTCAGTTACAGCACTACTTTATAGTTTATTTTGACAAATAATGTACTGTGTTTTATTGACATGCGATATGAAGAAAAACAATAATTAAACTCGCCAATTTCACAGATTTCACTACATCACATGGCTGCTATCTTTCACTGCATTCTGTCCACTTTTTCACCCGTTTGTTGCAATCAGCTGCGCCATCGTTCAAATTGCCCGATTCATAGCAGGCAGATGTTATTATAAGCTCTCTAACAAAGTGGAGGAATGTTTGATGAGATGCGTAACTAAGTAACATTTAACATTCAGCCATTTTTTACACAAACATAAGCATTTCACCAAAGACTATTTTGTGTTGATGTAAATAACTAAATTGAATAAATGTAAAATAATTATATTTTTAATCAATTAAATTAAATTGTTCTATTTCAGGCATTTTTCGTCCATCAGAACCCATTCGAGACTAATTTAGGAAGATAAAATTCTACAATGCACTGGGAGTGTAATCAGTCTTAACATAGAGCAATTGTTGGCATGCAAAAAAAAAGTTACATGACTAGATAACTTTTACTGTTTTACATTTTGTTCAATGCAACCAGATGCTTTCATAATGTATGCATTTCTTTGTTTTCAATTTCTTATTTATTTGAATGATGATTTTTACAAACTGTTGGAATAAGAATTAAGATCACATAACAAATCGATGATTCAAATCTATTGATTTAAATCCACCAACCCTGTTTTTCATTCAATCTTATATATCTGACACCAATTTTCTTTTGTCTGAAAGATTTCCATGGTTCAAGTTGAAGCCACTGATCGTGATGAAGCTGGAGAATGTAATAGAGGAGTACATCGACTACAACCCGCATGAAGCGGTCCCCTTATTGCCCAACGTTGAGAATGTCCGCTTTGATGACATGCGTGAGCGTCTGCTCAGAGCACTGGAATCATTCAACAGGTAAGTCGGGACTCAATACTAGCTAGTACTTGCCTGACTGGTGGTGGCAATTACAAATTTATGTTGGCAAGTAAATTTCACACATGTAGATGATCTTATTTGGTTGCCTGATTAGGCAACTCAACATTTCTGTTCAACTCCGAGAGAAAAATGTAATGCCTTACACAGGGCTCGACAGCACTTGCTCTATTGCCCGGGGCAATTAAATTTAATAAATGGCCTAGTTTGCTGCCCGACTGGGCAACAAAATATCAACGACAAGATATAAATCCTTATGTGTATACAATGCTCGAAATTAACTTTTTTTTGCTGGTGGCCCGGTCGGGCCAGTAAAATTAGTATTTTTCCAAATTTGGTAGCCCGAAACCAAAAACTACTGGCCCGAAAAAATAAGAAAAAACAAAAGTAAAATTAATACAATAACCATATGAATAGTTTCAGGGTACTAGGCAATACTTTTTATTTTTCACTCCCCTTTGTTTCATTGTAAGATGAATTAAATAAACATGAATTAGGATGAATGTGTGTGTGTCATGTCTTTTTATTCATTGTCTTCATCAAAAAATCACAGCGATTGAATACACACGAGTGACAATTTCACTTCCAGTCATACATAGTCAGGGTCTAGGTGACAAAACAAAAATGGTAGAAAAAGAGAAAATTCAATTTGACCTCAAAATTCTGTGCAGTGTTGTCTGAACACCTTAGACTTGTAAAAGACATATTTTAAAATTGTGATATATAGTAGTAATATATGAATATTCATGAGCAGCATATATGAATATTCATGATGCTCATTAAATATGCAAAATATGCAAAATAACTGAAATTACTAACAACGATTTTTAATATGAAACTTTTTTTTATAACAACTGGTTAGAAAATGAGTACTGCTGCTCAAGAATGTATGAATATTCATTAGCAGTGTTACTTGCTCAATTAACTTGCAACTTTTTAACTAACCAATATTTTGTATGTGAGAAAAGGGTATAAGTTGCCGAATGCTACATTTAAAAGCAAGCTCTTGTCATGCCCTTTTTTTTCTTCTTTTTTTTTGCTGGCCCGATCGGGCCACCAAACTTTGAAATATGAGTTTTTTACTGGCCCGACAGCAATTTTTGGTGGCCCCGGGCCATCGGGCCTATGCTAATTTTGAGCATTGGTGTATAAATCCTTATGTGTATATCTCATCTAGAAGCAAGTGGGCAATTGAATTTTCTCTTTGGCCGAGTAAAATTTGTTATGATTTATTTGCCCGAATGGGCCATCTCATCTAGAAACAAGTGAGAAATTTGCCAAGCAGATGGAAAAACTTGAGGTGTCCGGAGGGCACCTTCTTGTTAATGGCTGCTTTTTTAATGAAAACAGCCCCAAACTTAACTGTTTATGTATGTGTTTTACTACCATTCAAGTATCATTGAATTATAACGGTTAGTTTTCAATACATTTACAAGTTGTAAAGGGATCTAGTAACTTTGTTGGCATGTGCAAAAAGTGATGAATGGTTGTTATCTCATATGTCCACAGGGTATTGTGTGAAAATTTCAAGTCAAATGGACATTGCATGGCCAAGTAATGAGCGAAAATGCAAAGTGATATTGGGTGATATTCACTAACTCACTGCATTCACTTTGTACAGGGATGAAAAACTCGCCTGGAGTTTTTCTTATCTGAATACTTTGATCGTACATATCTTTGTAACGAAAGGGAAATTTGAAAAACTGAAACCTGTCCCATGATTTTATTGTTAATACGAATACAACAAGGTATGAGGGAACCGCTAGAATTAAAATTTTATTTTGAGGATTTGGACAATGTTACTAAGTCCCTTTAAAGGGGTAGTATAGTTTTGGTAAGGCTGAACTTTAGTAATCAAACCTGGACAGTAACATTATAAACTAATGGTTATAACTCCACCATGCTCAAAATGTATACAAAATTACAAACGACTAAGTAAAAAGCCCGTTATCATTCAAAAAGAGCCATTAAAACACAAGAGGGCGCTTTCTTAAAAGGCATTGGTTTCAACCATTTTTTCATACAAAATTATGTATTTGATGTTTTATTGAAATAATGATTAATTAGAGAGATCATCAACAACTATCTAAAAAATGCTTTTGAAATTTTGTGAAAAAGTGCAAGCATTTTTAAAATTTTTTGAAAAAATCATCTAATTATTTGGGCCCCAAATAATTATAAGATCAGATATATTTATTGATATTCTGCCATTAAAATTGCATGTTCTCTCAAATTCGACACTCAGTTTTTCATTACCTCACAAAAAAATTGTGATGTGCAGCGCTACCAAAACTAAACTACCCCTTTAAGTTACTAGAATTTTGTATGACCAAAAATGTACTATCCTGTTTTCCTTCTTTTTGTGTGTGCAGTGCTCCATTCACGATCCAGAGGCTATGTGAACTCTTGACAGAACCAAAGAGATACTACAGACGAAGTGACAAATTCATGCGAGGGGTAGAGAAGGTGACTATGAACTTTTGAAGTGACTGGATGAAAGTAGATTTAAAAGTAGATTTATTGACTGATATATAGTTTGGTGGAGGGGCGCATAAATTTGTTTTTCATTCGTAGAATACAAATTACAGGGCTGTTCGATCTGAATTTTTGTGTGTGTGTTACATTCATCCTCATCCGTCTACTGGAAACTGTATAGACGATTTGTAAAAGGCGGACAGTCCCTTTAAAGTGATCCACTAACTTTGTCCAGTTCAATCATAAACACTTGGAGCCTTTCACATTTCTTTTGTACCTTTATTGTTGTTTGGCGTGTGGTTACATACAACTTAGATAGGTTTTGATTTTTTGAATGCCTTCTTTAGTAAATTTTTGATATTTTTTATTCAATAAAAAGCATTAAAGTGATGCATGTAAAGTGTCAGATATTGCACAAAATGACATTTGAGACTTCAATCCTACATCAATATCATTGTAAAATACAATTGAAAGATTTGTGAAAGTTTGAAAGAAAACGAACACTGTTTACCTAGTGAAAAAAACGAATATTGAGTTCATATTTTATCACCGAATACTGATGGTCTGCCATACTTTTGTCGTAGTAATGAATGATCCGTTTGAGATATTCGCATCCGTGTATTTTTACACACGTTGTACATAATTCATGGAATTTGAACTCGCTCGGCTCAAAGTTCAATCTCCGCAATGTTCTCACGGGTGCTGCATGCGGACGTTCTATGCTGAGACAATTGTACTTTTTTTCAATTGCGTTGATTAACGCTTTAGAAATAATGATTTTCAATGATAATTATCTTCATACTAAAGGGACATTTGAAAAAATCAAACCCTATTTTATTCTTCTCTTATCATAAGCTAAACAACACGGTAGAAGAGAAACGATGAAGCTCCAAGTAATTTTCGTGGATTTGGACACTTTACATGTATGACTTTAAGGCTGAGTCCCGAAAACAAATCAAAATAAAATAAATGTTAAAAAAGAAATTAAGATTATCACTTAATGTAGCGGAATTCAAATAAAAACGGGGCAATCGATATCATTTACTTTAAAGAGTGGTTATTTTCAAGAAATTCTTGGTTCGTTACTTCGTTTGACAGTCAGAAATTGAACAGGATGCGCAAAATTGCTATAGTCATTTGAATGATATTGCCGATGGATGTTCACACAAAGTTAGGCCGACACTCCCGAGGATACATCTGATGGATATCTGTATGATTGAGCTGATGAGCCAGTGCATTCAAAAAGTGGCTCAAAATATGTAGTTTGGTAATTTATACCATTTTAAAATGTTTTGATATTCTACTTACATGATTGCATGGCGTTTGAAAGCTGAACAGAACAAAAAATGAGCCCCAAAACAATGAAAAAAACTGTGCAAAATATCAGGAAATTTTGATCGCAGCGGTGCACCGCGGTGGTGCTAGCCGGCCGACTGAAGTTAGCGTGCGAGCTCGGGGAACTGAAGTTAGGTAGCATATTATATAGCATGCACTCGCGATCTTCTGGCGGGCTGAGTTTCTGTGAACGTGTGGCGCGATGCTGAACAAACGATCGATTTCTAGGTCCAGTTTACTTTGGAAAAAATACTTTTCTTGCGAAACTGAGTTAATTCTGGAGAGTCTGTAACTATTTTCCCGTAAAGATTGAGATGTAAATCCATCAAAGCGTCAATATTTGTAATGTTATTTGCATATAAAAAGAGCAATATAAGCCCCAAACAGTGCATTTTTGCTGATGCTTGCACGATTGCGTGATTTTACCGGTCCAAGTTTCGACAGCAAAAATTTATCGGGATACTGGTTCCCGACCGGTTATAGTTTATCGGTACCCGGTTCTGAAAATATCCGACATGACTCGGCCTTAAAAAGCATTCACAGTCCGTTTTTCAATTGTATTCAAAATCAATTGCAGAAGGTGACAAAACCTGGCATAAATGATAATTTTTTACTCTGCAAACTGTGTCGCTTTTCTATGAAATATCACATATCATTCAAAAGTAATTCTTAGTGAGTTTAGTTTACTGTGTGAATTAATGTCTGATAATATTGTTTCATCTCATTCAGAATGTGCAAGTGGTCAGCACTGTGACGCCATCGGGCAAGCGTATCACGTCACTGTTTGACCTTCAGAAGAGCCCGCCCATGATGAATGGAATAGTAGCAGACACCGATTCACCACCACCTCCACTCCATGACAACAATGGCTTTGTGCGGCCAGACTCTGATGCCTTCAATACTCCCAGCAGCAGTAGTAGTAGGATGGATTCCATGAATGGCGTCAGTCGTCCGTATTACCAGGGTGATCCCATGGACGCGCCACTCCAATTTGCATTTCCCCTTGCCCAGACGGCGACATCTGTAGCAGCGACCCCTGTAGCAGCCACCCCTGTAGCAGCGACCCCTGTCCCGAGCTCCGAATCAAACGTAAGAACAGACCCTGACAGAGTCGAAGACTCTCAATCGAACTCTGATGCCGCTGACACCAAAGAGTCCTCAGAGTCTTCAGAGGCAGTTCCTGATGCTCCACAGGAGTCCAATGAAATGGACAGTAGGACTAGTGAAGAAAGGACGGCTGTGGTCGAGGATTGTGCGGATGTTGACACGGCTAGTGTTGTCTCGTCGAGCGACGTTGAGAGTTTACGCAAGGAGGAGGAGGAGGAGGAGATGGAGGTGGATGTTGCCTCATCGGAGGATGCCAGTTCACGAGAAGGAGATTCCACCGACGGAGATATAACTTCACAGGGACAAGGGAAAGAGGACAGTGGGGATGTGTCCACAAGTGCTTCAGCTAGTGGGTCTGAAGAGAAGAGTATTGAGGTTGAAGAGCCAGGAAAAGCAGACAGTAGCGAGGATAAAGGTAAGAGTCATCAAGTTCTTTATCATTTGAACATGTGGACTGGTTATACAACTTGATGGGTCTATCATACCAGCTACAGTGTACAATGTTTCTCTTCTCTTGATCATAATTGGTTACAATTCAATCTATATATATATAAGGTTTTTTTGTGCAGTTAAAGGTGCACCTGTAAAGTGTCAGATATTGCCCAAAATGACATTTGAGACTTTAATCCTGTACCAAAATCATTGTAAGATATGTCCGAATGATGTGTGAAAGTTTCATTGAAAAAGAACACTGCTTTCCTGGTTAAAAAAAGCGAAAATATGCGTCAGCTTTTACAACGGACGTTTATGAGGTTGATGAGCGTTCATTAAAGCTTTTGAGCTGAATGATAGATATCGTCATACTAAAGGGGCATTTGAAAAAATCTAACCCTTTTGTATTCTTCTCTTACCATAAGCTAAACAACACGGTAGAAGAGAAACGAGGAAGCTCCAAGTAATTTTTGTGGAGTTAGACACTTTACAGGCATCCCTTTAAATGATTTCCTTATTCTTAATTGCCTGATTTGTACTGAATGGGCAAACAACTGTTTTGGACTGGTCAGATTCAGGTTTTGGGCAACTACAATTTTAGAAATCTTGACTTGACTTGCCCAGTTAGGCCACAGTGGTAAAAAGATTTCAAGCATTGATGCAGTTTATGTCAAATATCTCTGTCGGTTATGATAAAGCTTAAAGATACACTTGAGTATTGGTACTTTCCGAAATGGTTTTAATTCCATCTGAAAGTTCATTGAATAAAACTTGCGAAATGAGAATTATTCCCTTTCGAATGCTCTCAAAGTTGTAAAATTTGATTTTAAAATATTTTATTATATCTCGATTAAACTCCTTGAGTGACAAGCTCGCATTTTTGCAAGTTACAATACACACAAATGCCATATTATTATTATTATTATTATTATTATATTATTATTATTATTATTAAAATCCCTGGCACTTTAAGAGTCAAACAATACAGAAAATTTAAAAAGTTGTTGATGATATCTCTATTTAATCATTATTTTAACAAAACATCACATGCACAATTTTGTATGAAAAATGGTTGAAACCAATAAGTTTTTAGAGAGCGCCCTCTTGAGTTGTAACAGCTTTTAAAAAAGATATTAGGGTTTTTACTTAGTCATTTGTAATTGTGTATAACTTTTGAGCATGGTGGAGTAATAAATATTAGTTTGTACTGTAATGGTGCAGGTTTTGGTTACTAAAATTCAGTTTGACCAAAACTCAACCATCCCTTTAATGAATACCATCCTTATCCTTCAAAATGCAGCGAGTAAAAGTTCCACTCCCATGGAGTGCGAAGAGAGCATTTCAACCAACTCCGAGGCAGCCCCCACCCGAGACACTGAGGAGAGGGAAGAGGATGGAGCAGAGGAGAGGTTGACCGCCGAGGTCGTCGACGAGGCATCCAGCGGGGCGGCAGTGGGGGAGCAGCCGGAGTGCGGGGGAGAGATGGAGGCCGAGGCATCCCCTTCCGGGACCGTTGGACCGTCGGGGGATGCTGGACCAGCTGATTCAAGCAACGACGCTCAGGCTGCCCACGATGCGGCAAACGACGAGAACGTTGGAGGTTCGTCTGAAGGTAAAAAGCTACAGTGTTTGTTTGTAATTTTTGTTATTTTTATGTTTTGTTTGTATATTTGTAGTTGTTTGTTTGATTTTGAGAAAGGAAGATATGAACACACAATTCACCAGATCTCATTAGTTTTAAAGAAAATTATTTGGAGGTAGAATGAATGTATGGGGCTTTGTCAAGCTCTAGTTAAAGTTAAAGGAGAAATTCAAAGGGAATAGAATCAAGTTATTATGGTTTATTTTATGATAGAATGAGTTATTAAAGCAATTTGTGCAGTTAACAAGTCATGAAAGTGTTCAGTTTCATGTTTTATGAAAATAAAATTTTAGTGAATTGACCCTCCCCTTTACCATGAAATCGGCACAGCAAAGTGGCTCTGTGCGTGACGTAAGAGCCGGGCTTTGCGCTCCCGACAGCTCTAGCTCGAACGGCGATCTACACGCAAATGTTCATAGAGTGGATGCAGTTCTACTCTCTAAAAACGATTGAATATTGCCTGAATAATCAATATCTGACACACAGTTGTCCTCCCATGTCCTGAAACATATCCTAATGTCAATATTCATGTCATTATTGGCATTGAAAAAGTGTCAATCTCCGTAAAATAACTGTTTACAACTCATCATTTTGCCGAATTGTTGTTCATATTAAGTACACGGAGATAGTATGAAAAACAAATCTATTATAGCTGTGTTTCAAAACAAAATTACCTATTAGAATGATTAGAATCATGTTCTGAGCTAGAATTGCCTTTGTTATAACAATATATAATATTTCTTATCCATTTCAATATGTCAATAACTGGTATAATTACATAGAATAGTGTATTTCTCACCGTTTTGTTTTGGTTTTGTTTCGTTTCGTAAAAGTTTCGTCCATCGAGAAATTACATGCAAGCGCACGATCGTATACCCGGCCGTATACTATGCATATTGTGTATGTTATTGAACTAAAAGTAGTTCCAGCGTATGCGCTATATTCGAAGCTTTCTGACTACAGTCCACACGATCACGATCTCGCTCTAGAATTACATCTGACAGTTCAACATGGATGAAGAATTTCAACAAAACAGCCTGTTAATGGACTTCGAAGTATCCGTGGAGGAGCAAGCTAGCTAGCTAACACGTGCACTCGTTTGTTTTGATGCGCGCGCAGGAAATGTAAATCCGCCAGCGCTATCAGCAGTATAGGTAATGCGGCTGCCAATGTTCAGAGAAATCGCGGATGAATCGTAACAACACAGGAGATCGCGAATCTAATTCACTCGACTTTTCAAGCTAAACCATGAAACTAGCCGTGATAGATCGACTAAAGTAATAACTATTCTTCGTTTTTTAAAATTTCATTTGATTCATAATGATTATTAACTGTTTGTTTCCATAATGGAAGTGGTAAATTCTCCGTCTGATATGTCAAAGTGAAACTACATGTTGGTAAAAAATCGCCTGCTCCCAAATCTGTGCAGGCCTACTGCACGACACAGTCGTATAGTTTCCCCTTCTTTTTTCATCTTTTAAAACTTTTTTGTCACAAACAATACATTTGTTGGAATATCATGATGAAAATATAAATGAGAAGCAAATTACAAACAATGTAGTATTATAATGTATTCTTGGTAAGGGAAAAATAGCACATAAGTTGAAGCTTTTCTTTCCAGCCTGGTATATTATACGCTTATCTACATACAACCGCGGCAGCCGCCTGGGCTTCAAGCCCGGTTCTTACGTCACAGCTAAAGGCCGTTTCGTGTAGCGATTGAGCGAATTTGTCCCTGGGAATAGGGTGATGTTTTCACCCTAATTTCGCTTTTATGGAAGCGTTATATTGTTTGAATGTCAGTCAAGCTCATTCTATGGCTTATAAGCTTTCTGTAGATATGAATATCGTCATATTTAGGGGTTTTCTTTGATTTTCTCCTTTAAAGAAAAGTTGACTGCTTACTGGTAGTAATGAGAGTGTAAATCCTGTTTCTTCTACTTGTATATTTCCTCTTCATTGTCACTAATGGAAACATTCAATATCTTGAGGCCACTATTTTATTCCCCGGTGGAGGCTACCATGTTTTTAAAAAGCAGGTTACCTTTACCTTCTCTCAGGCCACTAACATTTGAACAATCTTTTCTTACTTTTCCAAAGGCAAAGAATTTAATTTCTAGTTTTTTATATAATGACCATTCTGATTGATTATTTTGTTGATCTTTGAAATACAGCGGATTCTAAGGCAAGTTCACCTGAGACAGCACTGGAATAGCTGTCTAGTCGTCTGCAGATCCTGCAGTGGCTCTGTCAAGGGATCCAAGCAATTTACAATGATATCATTACAAATAATAAACAATTACCTTTCTGATTTATTGTTCTGTTATTCTTTGAAAAACAGCGGATTCTAAGGCGAGCTCACCCGAGACGGTGCAGGAAGAATCAACCAATGAGACCTCCACTTCTGCCCCTGAAGAAGCTGTCCAATCGTCTGCAGATGCTGCGGTGGCTCCGGCAGGAGATTCCCCCGGTGAAACACCTTCCGATGGCGTGACCGACTCCACCCCCTCTGGCTCTGGCCCCGCCCCCTCCGATTCAAATGCCTCAGGCCCTGCCCCCTCTGAATCCACCTCATCAGGGTCCGGGGAGGGAGACGTAACGCTTTCATCGGATGAAGCGGATGTGCAGGAGGGAAGCGCCGATAACGAAGCTGCCACTGAAGGTAGTGCCAAAGAACAGTCATCCCAAGAGGCCAGTGGCTCTTCGCAGAGTTGATAATCCTTTTGACCAGCTATTAGAGACGCAATTCAGTAGGATTTTGACTGGTAGAAGTGACCAACTGCATATCTCTTTTATTGGAACGAGTCCAGTGGCTCTCTCTTCACTGAGTTGGTAATTCTCCCCTTTGACCAGATATTGGTGACGCATTTTGGTAGGATTTTTGACTGTTAGAAGTGACCAGCTGCATACTTCTTTTATAAGAAGAGTCCAGCGACACTTCAAAAAGTTGAGAATCCCTCTTTGACCAGCTGTTTATACCCATTTTGGTAGAATTTTGAATGTTAGAAGTGATCAGCTACATACCTCTTTTTATCTTAATTGGTACATACCTCCAGGCTCAACATTTAACGCTTGCCCGAATGGCCCATGCAAGGCCAGTTAAAGTTGATGTTGGGCCAGTATAATCTCTGAAAAGTCATGGCACAAACTAATGTAGCTTATCAAACTGAGAATGACAGAATAAGGAAATCTTATATTCTCTCATGTTAACCCTTATCCATACTCGCAGCTTTGATCAATAATACAGGGAGTGAGATTTTGAACTTAGGTAGAGAGTAAACAGATAATATTACATTTGGTGGGCCAGTAACAGGGGAAAAATTAATATTTTTATTTCGGGGGCTCCCTATCTCATTTTATGGAAGTTTTTCGGGGGTTACTTTTCCAACTTTCGAAGGCTACAAATTTCCGGGGCTTTTTTTTCGAATTTTATAGGCTACTATTATGCTCTAATGCTTTAAGTGATCAATGGATTGGCATTCGATCACGATCCGATCATGCCGATTTCGAAAAAAAAAAAAAAATTGGGGGGCGTTTTTTTTCTTTTCGGGGGCTCTTTTTGGCATTTCGGGGGCAAATACGCCTGCCGCCCCAGTGTATTTTTTTCCCTGGCCAGTAAATAGTTGCATCTAGCCATCACAACTTGAGAGAAAATAATTTACTTGCCCAACCAGGCCACTTGCAAAGAAAGGAGAGTATGGAGTTCTGCATACTTAGTAACATTGTTTATAAGATCTATGGCTACTGAACAAATGACATTGGGAGGGACAAAGCTTTTGAGACAAATACAAGTGCCGTAAACCGGGGTGACTTTTGCCACTTTTTGAGAAGGATGTATTTTCATCAAGTCTCACTTTTGAGAACTAATTTCTGATTCTATACATTACCTTATAACAATACATTTGAAACGATAAGAAATTTGTTCTAAAATGTGACACTTGATGAAAACACATTCATCTAAAAAAGTGGCAAAATTCACCCCAGCGGCCAAAGTCACCCCGAATCACCAAGAGTGGCTACTACTATTAATAGAAAAAATATAATTAATGTTCTACATTTGTCAGTTACCATCTTTCCTTGTCGCTGACATTTTTCCTCTTTGCTGAAAACAGAATTTTTGTTAAATGGGCATCTAAATTCTCAAACTAACATTTGAATGTGACAATCTTTATATCGTATGTATGTATACTTTTAACATCAGGCCTCGTCTATAATTGCAGTTCAGATCTAGGTGAGATTTTAAATAGTTGACAGTTCACAAATGGGAAGAAATCAAGATTTGAATATTTGACATTTTATGAATGAAAATAGATTGTGGGGCCCTTAAATGTTTGTTTGAATCCTTGTAGAGAAGGAAAACAAATGTAGAGAAAATTGTTTTACTTGCCCAACCAAGTCACTAGCAAAGAAGTTTTTAAAGGTCCCATTGCAGAAAGAGATGCAAGCGATTGTAAAGTTGCAATTAATTGTAAGTCAGATCATGTGACTAAATATGCAAATCTGATTGGTTGTAATATGCAAATTTTCTGACTCACCATTAATTGTACCTTACAATCGATTGTATCCCTTTCTACAACGGGGCCATAGAGCGTGAGGCCTGGGATAACACATACTTTTCCTAGACCTAGGCTGAAATATTTCTGACAAGTCAGTAGGGTAAATAACAGCTTATTCTGCATATTCATTATTGAAAAGGAATAATAATTCAAATATACAGCTGTACTTAAATTTCTTTTAAAACAGCATTGTTCAAGGGAAAGGAAAGGAAAAGATTGCTATATGGTTACTTATGCAATTCACAGACCATTTTTATTGGGACGAAAATCTGAAATAAATGTCTTGACCGGTACGTGTATTTGCATTCCGGTTGAGTGATTAATGAATCGTAGAAAAGCGAAGGATTACTTGGGGAAGACTTTTTAATTAATTACATTGACCAAATTTTAGGATTTTATTTCATGTATTATTTATTTCTACTTTTGTGTGAATTACATGTACCTGTACCTCTCTACAGATGTGTACAGCATCTGTTGCATACTATGGAATTATAAATTTTCACTTCATTTGTTTAATATGTTGTATTGATGGAAAAAATGTACAAAATCTAATTTTGAAACAAAAATGGAATGAAATATTTTGGTAGAAAAGGTTTGTTTCATCTTTGCTCCATTTACAGTACATGTATAATGTGTATACGTTTTAGTAATTGGTAGATATTATGACTGTAAATACTTTTGTAGCGTAGACAATTTTTATTTTAACGTTTTTTGTTGTGACTAGACTCGACAGTCATTTGCATATCTGTATAATGTGTATTCCATTCCCTACGTCTTAATTTCAAGCATGTTTATGGCCCGGTCAGATATCAACTGATAGCGGAAACGAATGCCCAACGAATAGAAAATTTGCGAAATGAAATTATCTGGTGATGAAAGTCGTCTGCATTGCTTTATGTACAAAACATAGAACAACATACATCACCAGACAAGAAACGCATACGAACGGAGACGAACGGATGGAAAATTTAGCTCTCCGTTTGACGTCCGTTTACGCAATCCGTTGATATGTGACCGGGCTATAAAGGGAGAGATGTCAGCCTGATTAAATAGAGTTAAACCTGTCTAAAGCAGCCAATAAATTCCTTGCAGAGAGAATCCATGTGATGCAACCTGCCTATAAAGGTCCCCTGTGGCCACTTTTCTTGCTTCTCTTTGGGTGGTCACTATACACAGGTTTGACTGTAATATTACACTGCATTTATAGTGTGCCATATATCTACATCCGAGTGCACTCTTCAGAGGCGCATTTGTTTAAAATTGTTTATAATGTTTTGATCCACTCAATGTACCAGTGTTTTCAGCTAAGTGGATTGGTGAGGATAAATACCTTTTTTTTTTTGTCTCGCATGTTATACCCATTTGATATACATCCAGTAATGCAGTGCTCGAAATTAGCAAAGACCTACTGGCCCGGGGCAACTAAAAATTAGCTTCAGGCCATCAAAATCAAAATCAAAAAGTGTGCTGGCTTGACAAAGCACATGAAGAATAGCAAGCTTCCAGGTTCATGGCAAGATAGGGGTTCATGTAAATACAGTCAAACCTGTGTATCGTGACCACTTAAGTGAGAAAAAAAAGTGGCCACTATAGAGAGGTGACCTCTATAGAGAGGTGACCTCTATAGACAAACTTCATCACATTGTTATGCTCAGCAGGGGAACACTTCTGCTGGCCACTCACTAGTATAGACAGGTTTGCTGCTATAGACAGGGGCCACTAAAACAGGTTTGACTTGACTGTGTATTCAACATTAACTTTACTGAGACCAGCGAGTTAACCCTTTGTCTAAGAAAACCTGGTGGGCTATGTACAACGTCTACGGGGATTTCAGTATCTCGATGGGAATAGGTCATTTTTAAATTTTGCATTTGTGTGTGTCTCGGTACAAACCTAAATCAACGTGCTTGTTTGTAAAGATATCTTTATTTTACATGTTCTTGTAAAAGAGTAATGGAGTTGTATCGTCAAACAGGAAAAATTTGAAAATAAATATGAATGTATAATTGAACAAGTGTTTTTTTAATATTTTGGAGTATTAGTTCTTTGAGTAAATTCATGCACTAGTTATCAGTTGGTGGACATTCCATTTACTAGGCCCAAATTCTCATCAGTGGCACAACTTTAGTCCAGTTTATAAAATGCCAGAAATTACCAGTAACCAGTTACTATATACCGTTCCACTTCCGCACCTATGGAATTTCACTAGCCATTGATGGTTGGCATGTGCCACCAGAGATATTGTGATATTCTTAGTTATTCTATTTGTTTCTTTTCATTATGCAATCCATCCTTCTAGATTCTGCTTGGGCATAAGGAAAAAGGGTTGCTTCACGTTCCATTGATAGTATATCCGGTCACCAGTAATATAATGCTCTGGATACTCCAGGATGCAATATTACCGGTGACCGGTTATGCTATGACTGGAATGTCTTGATGGCTTTGCAGAGGGATCTGCATCAATAATGTGAAGACAAAGCCTTGGAATGGTACAGTTACTGGTCATTTCTGTCTTATTAGCCAATATGTAATCAATATTGGGGGGGGGGGGGGGGGGGGGTTGTTACAAGCGAAAAGGGAAATTCTATGAACTACTAGGTTTGGGGGCCAAATATTACATTCTTACCTGAATTATTTGTTTTCTCCCACATTTTTCATTTGGCAATTTGTGTGTGTGTATATATATATATGTGTACTTGTATGACTTGCTTTCTTGTTGGCTGTACTTTTATGGGGGTTTTCATAAAATTAGTGTGTGCGCGTGTATTTATGACTTGGTATTGCATGTGCATGCATTGTGTGTGCGAGTATGCATATATATGCATTGAATAGGGGCAATCAGTCAAAGGGGACTGTTTTTGCCAATTTAACTTTTCTTTTATGATTAATTTTCAACAAATTAAAAAATAATAATAAATTTCCAATAACATAATTCTTATACTAAAATATGTATATATATGATCATTCATACACAAATCTAAACACTATCTTTATTTGTATGCATCTCGGTTTCCCTTTAAATAAAACCAGACTATTGATGTTGGGTTTGTTACAGTCTAATGAACCTCTATGAAGGGTCCCCCGATTACGGCATTACCTATTATTGTCTGTAAACTATTATTGTCTGAAAGAGCCTTCTTAACTTTGATTACATCACACCAACTGCGGCTCTATGATTACATAATACAGTACAAGAATGAAAAGTAATTTCACCCATCTCAAACAAGATAGAAAGAATATGGCTTATGGTATTGTAAAACCCCATCTTCAATTTAAAGACCCAAGTTATAATAAATCCATACTGTTTGATGACGCAGGGTTTGTCACAGTCGTAACAAACCACTATGACGGGACCTCCGATTATAGCGTTATCTCATTATTGTCTAAATGAGCTTTCTCAACTTTTGATTACTGTACATCACAGTAACTGTGGCTATATGAGGGAAAGGTAATCCATGAATACCAGATTAGAATGAGGTTTGTGGGGAAAAAATGTTTTGACCGAATGTAAAACGGTTAAAATAATAACCTCACAGCAAGTGACCTTCTGGTTCTAATCTTAACAAGAAAGCTCTAAACTAAAGGGATGCTCTCTTTATATACAACTTGAAATTTGGAGCCCGCAAAAGAGACATATGTACGTGTTGTAGAAGAATAACGATAAATGATCAAAAAACATGTTTGCTTCTGTTGTTAGTTTCGTATTTAATAACTTCATACAGTGCAAGCAAAGCCTCAACATAAATAATACATGATTTTGTTTAATATTCTTCAGTACAAAAATAGCAAGACATTTCAGCATACATGCAACAAAGTTTGACTAATTAATACATTCATACCTACAATGTACATGCATATATAGGACTTGTACCATTTGTACAATTTAAAACAAAATTACATGCTATAATACAAAGTAAGTATTGAAGTACTGCTCATTGGAAGGGTATTAAAATCATTATCAATCATGATCTTGGTTACCGTATAAGAATCTAGACATGAATTAGTATCAAAACATTAACAATAAATACCAAGCACGATGTTACATATAAGTTATTATATTAAATCATTGTACAGACAATTTTTACCAACATATTTTCCAATTTTGAAAAACTATTTTAACCCTATCTCAACTGGGGGGGGGGTCAATTTGACCCCCCCTCGACTCGAAATTTGCGACAACCAGATATACCGTTCTAAAGTCATGTGACCTTTCGTAAGTGATAAATACCAAGCACGATGTTACATATAAGTTATTATATTAAATCATTGTACAGACAATTTTTACCAACATATTTTCCAATTTTGCAAAAACTATTTTAACCCTATCTCAACTGGGGGGGGGGGGGGGGGGGGGGGTCAATTTGACCCCCCCTCGACTCGAAATTTGCGACAACCAGATATACCGTTCTAAAGTCATGTGACCTTTCGTAAGTGATAAATACCAAGCACGATGTTACATATAAGTTATTATATTAAATCATTGTACAGACAATTTTTACCAACATATTTTCCAATTTTGAAAAACTATTTTAACCCTATCTCAACTGGGGGGGGGGGGGGGGGGGGGGGGGGTCAATTTGACCCCCCCTCGACTCGAAATTTGCGACAACCAGATATACCGTTCTAAAGTCATGTGACCTTTCGTAAGTGATCGTCGGCCCCAAAATCGCTGTACAAATCCTATGGACATTTTTTTTCTTTCCTAGAATACACAAAACTCTCATTATTTTTCTAATTTTCTAATCACTGCAATCATTTAATTTTGGACTAAAAATGGTTGGAAAATGGTCAATAATTTATTCCATAAAAAAAACAAAAAAAAAAACATAAATTTAAAAAACAAAGAAATACATAAAGAAAACCTGATAATTAAGTCAAAGAATATTCATGCACAAAATTAGCATATTCTGAGCAATTTTAGTGATTTACAGACAAAAAGAATTTCTGCATAAATTAGCGTACTTCGGTAATGAATATGCGCATAATTTGCATATTGAACATTGGATCGTTTAAACGAAAACATGAACGCGTCGCTAATACTTCAATGTACCTCCATGCAAAATTTCACGTGAATCGGACAATCGGTCTTCGAGATCTTAGGGGGGGGGGGGGGGTCAAATTGACCCCCCCCCCCCCCCAGTAAAAACCTGGTCTGAAATAGCCCAGTTATAATAGGGTAAGCTAAACTCTATGGTATCTACATCACTACAATATTTTAGCCAAATCTCTATTCTGAAACTGTACCTAAGCCAAGGAATGGTGATTTCCTAAAATTTATTTTAGTGATGTAGATACAATAAATTTTAACTTAAAATCATTTTCAGAATACACCCCCATGGTAAAAAAAAAATACAAGGAATATAAAGACAAAAGAACAGCAAAATTACCTACATGTAGTTATGAGAGGGTGTGTTATATATCAGAGCCCGTAATAACAAGGTTCCCCTGTATTAGAACATGAAACATTGGAAGAAGCAAAATACAATTAAATGTAGCTCAAATATGAACATATAATTTCAGAACACAAATCAGAATTCAATTCGAATAATCACAATTTAGTTGACTAGATACACACTGTATTCAGCACAAAAATACCAGAGCTAAATATTTACTTAAATAACAAAACAATTGACAAAAGGCAACATTTTTACAATATGACTGTGTTAAAATTTGTTGAAGCTTGACAATTTACAAGAATTTTTCATATATTAGATTTAAATAATTGATACAATCATCTATTCTAAAAATTTTGTGGTACATTGTGTACAATATTATGAGAACCATAGTAAACAAATATACCATGCACTGAGAGCCTCTAGTTGAAATTATGGATTCCGAGGTGACAGGAAAAGCACTATGTTCTGAGGGTCGTAGACCCGAAGAACATAGTGCTTTTTCTGTCACCGAGGAATCCATAATTTCACTAGTGGCTCAAAATAGTGCATGATATATTTGTTTTATATCCTTCGCATAATCATACTCATCGCAAAAATAAATTATTTCAATTAAATTAAAGAAAAATATAAAGAAAAACAAAACATTGATCATGGAACCATCACTGAACTGAAATATGTTCTGTTTGTGACACTGACCCCCTTTGCGCAATAGTCCTAGCGCAGAGCGCGTATTACGCTATCTTTCTATTCATGGTTACGCGCCTTAACAACTAATGCGCACCCAAATGCAAAACGCGCGCATCAAAGTGAATAATTAACCTGCCTTACAGTACCCACGTGTAATTGTATGGAGAAAATAGTTATTCGTACATTACACATACAGCTAGTGCAGTGCACTCCGCGGCCGATTGTTAAATGACGAATTATGTCACGACCACAGAAGGACAACGATGCACAATGTGCACCATTGTCGTAATTTTTAAATTCGAATACCGCTACGTTATACATGAAATGCATCTCTAGAATATTCTTTGGAACTTATTGATATTCACGGGTGAAAATATGCTGTATTTCTTTTTAAATAACTCTTTGAGAAATCTCGTCGAGCATCTTTCGCAAGCTAAAACAAGATCTCTTCTCGCAGGGGAGTTTTATAACACGCATCTCTATGGGCTCAATATGATCACCCGGCGTCTATGACGTCATTCATGGAATAGCATTTACTATTCCATGAATGACGTCACGCATAGCACATTTTTCTCCATGGGCATTACTATGTTTGGTCACATGACGCTATGTAGACCAATCACTGAACAGGATTTCATTCATGTAGGATATAATGACAAATATGTACAGTAGTAAAAAATACATTTGGCAAATTGGAGTGGCTGGTTTTCTTTGTCTTTATTGCACAGGGGGGTGTTTCACAAAGATTCTAAGTTGAACTTAACTCTAAGTTGGACTTAAAAAGTATGGAAAGCCACTACATGTAGTTTCTCTGAAATTCTTTTTGTAAAAGTACTTTTTCAAATGCATAAAATGTTTATTCAAATCATTAATATTTTCTATTTATCAAGGAGATTTCTTGTTCATTTATGAAAAGTTTAACATTCTTGTTTTTTTTCCTAGGAATATAGTTTATTCCAAGGTCTACAAATGGCTTTCCATAACAGTTAGGTCCAACTTAGAGTAAAGTTCAACTTAGCATCTTTGTGAAACACCCCCTAGATGCCATGTTCTTAGGCGACAGTTCAGTATTTCCAATTGTCACATCAACATAAGATAAGCAACTGAAGCATGGCAACGTCATGGATAAAAGGAAAAAGAACCCTGCATTTAGGTAAAACTGATAACCACCCATATTTAGTAAAATGTTACTGTTTTTCTAGAAACTACTCAAATACTACACTCAACATCCTTAAATGCAATTCTAATTTGTTTTCAATGATTTTCACTGTTATTCCCCGTTGTCTCTATTTCTGTAGAATTATATCATTTGTGGAAATTTACAGAAAAATTGCGCCCCTCTACTTGGCCAAGCACTATAAATG
>JBAMJV010009530.1:0-37023 GCA_037951105.1 Echinarachnius parma
GTATGAAACACTGACTGAGTGAGTGTTTAATACACACCATGCGCAGAGCGTTCACAAGATGGCACCGCGCATAATTATGATTTACGAAATCCAAACCATACAGTGAGAGTAAAGCATACACGCACGTATGCATACACGCACAAAATGTTTAACAATACTGCATATGGAAAGACCATATTATTAGGACGATAAAACCACGTTGTATTTATTTTTAGATACAGCTTCCATTAAATAATGTATATTGCTTTTAAATGATATACCCTGTACTGATTGCATATCAAGATGAGTTTTGCAGATTAAAACTATCAATGTTTGTTCTTATTACTAACATTGTATTTTCAACAGGTGATATAATAATTATAGCAATTAACTCTAATTGGTAAAACTGACTATATTGGTTTTTGCATGAACCCGTATTACAGTCATATAAAACATCACATCACATCACATCATTGTTAGGAATATATTTAAAATACTGTTTTCCATAAATTATCAACATATTTATATTGATTCAATACGATCACAATCATACTAATGTCATATATTATTTACCTACAAATTATAGGAGCATGGATAATCCACGTTAGTCATGTAAGTCTTCCGACTTTTTGATGCTGGAACGTCATCTGTCCCATTATTGTTGGTTATTCTTATTTTTTGGGGTACTAATTTGAAACGTTTCTCTTGTAATTTTGTAAAAGTTATTATAACTAAATTGATGAGATGAATTCGATCCACCACAAATGTCAACAAACACAGTACACACACCATTATGAATGGACGGATAATTATATTTGATTGTATACTAAAAGTGATGGCGCCTTTTTAATTCTCACTCTACATAACTATATACCGTGGTATATAATTCCAATTTTCATTGCACACCCTTAAAGGTGCACCTGTAAAGTGTCAGATATTGCCCAAAATGACACTTGAGACTTCAATTATGTACCAAAATCATTGTAAGATATGTCCGAATGATGTGTGAAAGTTACATTAAAAAAGAACACTGCTTTCCTGGTTAAAAAAAATAAAATATGCGTCAGCTTTTACAACGGATGTTTATGAGGTTTATGACCGTTAATTAACGCTTTTGACCTGAATGATAGATATCGTCATAATAAAGGGGCATTTGAAAAAATAATAGATGTTCAGCGCCGCTCCGCTGGTCTGGTGGACGGTCGTATGATATGCAAAGGAAGCTTCCGCGTACGCCAAACAAATAAATCAGTTTCCACAAGCCGTAACCGATACAAATACACATACACATACGTCCACAAACACGCACGCACACACACACAAACACGCAAACCATCACACATACAGACAAACAAACACACACGCACTCTGGCGAACATATTGTTACGCCCTTGAGATTATCAACCTATCCCGAACTTCGAACAAAAAACACTCAAAACAAATTGATCTTTCTAAAAATAACTACATATAACTTCGCCCAAATAAGAAGAACAAACAACAGTGTTGACTTAGTTTCGTTTGACTTCCTGAAAAATAGAACAGACAACTTCCCGTTACTAGTAAATGGATACAAACAATCACTTCACTGAGAGGAATTTCAGTCAATTGTCTCGACAAATTTTGGGAGGAGGTCTCGGTCCCGTTTTTGTAAATTAAAGTGATACCTGTAAAGTGTCAGATATTGCACAAAATGACATTTGAGACTTCAATCCTATATCAATATCATTGTAAAATACAATTGAAAGATTTGTGAAAGTTTGAAAAAAAACGAACACTGTTTACCTAGTGAAAAAAACGAATATTGAGTTCATATTTTATCACCGAATACTGATGGTCTGCCATACATTTGTCACAGTAAAAATCAGCCGTTTGAGATATTCGCACCCGTGTATAATTACGTTACAGACGTAGTACAGAATTCATGGAATTTGTGCGCGCTGGGTTCAAAGTTCAATCTCCGGAATGTTCCCACGCGTGCTGCAATGCGGACACGTTTAGCTACAACGATTGTACTTTTTTTCAATTGCGTTGATTAACGCTTTTGTAATAATGATTTTCAATGATAATTATCTTCATACTAAAGGGACATTTAAAAAAATCTAACCCTATTTTATGTTTCTCTTACCATAAGCTAAACAACACGGTAGAAGAGAAACGAGGAAGCTCCAAGTAATTTTCGTGGAGTTAGACACTTTACTGGTTTCACTTCAAAGGGTTAACAATAGTTATAGGATGACAAATAATAAATTGAGCCGCGAAGCAGCAGCAGATGGCGTGTGGTATCCATTCTTCTCTTCATGCATCATGTCAATGTCTCATCTTGCACGGTGCAGCTATTGGCGTTGTCACATATCACCGGATAACGTAAACGGATGCCCGATGGACAGAACATTTGCGGAAATCAAATTATCCGGTGGTGAAAGTCGCCTCCATAGCTTCATACGCGAAACATTCCGCCGGATAGAACAACGTACATCGCCTGGCAAGGAACGCATTCGGCAAATAAAGAAACCGGCAAGAAACGCATATATACGAACGGATTGATAATTTGGCTCTCCGTCGGGCATCCGTTAACGCTACCCAGTGATATGTGACACGGCTTTTATATTATAGAGTCCATGTTTATAGTAATACCGGTGTCTATAATTCAACACCGAGCGCCACTGACATGCAAGAGTATACGGTATACGGTATTCCCAGCTGATTTGTCTTATTGCGGAACTTCATGACTGTATTGATTACTATTAGGGGTTGTGATTTCTTGTTTATTATGAAGTAAGCATATACACCGGGTGTAATTTATGGTTGGTTTATTACCAAGCCTCCCCACTGATTTTAATTTCCAAGATAGCTCATGAATGTCCGGAGAGAGTGAGAGAGCGGATTTGGAAGGGGGCGGGATGTGTGGTGGTGGGGGGGGGGGGGGGGGGGGTGAACGGGAAATAGCCACTAACTCGATCACGCATTGCCCTGTTTCACGCGAATAATTATAATTACACGCACAAAAACGCACGGAAATATTCCAGACTGACTGTTTATATTGCGAAGTGCCCCCCCCCCGCATATTGGCCCCATCCTATATGTCGACACTGGCTACTCCTAAGGTTCCTCCTCTTGTTCGAAGTCCACTTTCCATAAATATTTCCATCATCTGCCATGTTTGATATTGGCTTTGAGATACCTATAGGAGGTTGTTGAAGCGTTTTTTTAATAGTTTTTTTGTTATTACTCATCCATTTTTAGTTTCTGATTGATCAAGACGAGATAATAAAAGATGTCCGACTTTAATAAGAAGCCACTGAATGTAGAAGTGAAGAATGGGCATCATAGACCTCTAATTTCCAAGGGGTGAAGCCTTTTCGCCGAATATCATTTTCCCGTTACATACGTCAAGAAATGGAAAAGAACTCAATAATTATTACAGAAAATGTACAGGTTTCACAGTAATCAGGTTTTATTCTGTCCAAATATATAACAATTTGTACCTAATAATAATTATTGCATATTTTATAGGTGATGTGTTGTCCAATTGTAACATTCCCATAGCTGTCAGGGGGTGGGGGGGGGGGGGGGGGGGGGGGTTACAGCCCCAGCCCTCTCCCCCTCTCCACCTCGTCCGCGCAATATAAATGAACGCAAAATAGTATCAAAGAACTGTCAATCAGCTTTTACTGCTGATTACTCAGGGATACATACAAATCCCCTGCTCGGTTTTATTAAACAACCATTGTCGAGTAGGAGCTGTTCATCATAATGAATTGTGTTTTTCCCCTTCTAAATATGAATTAATTTCCCTAGCTGTCATTCTTAATTTCTGCATGATCGTTATGAACAGCATAATTTAGCAATGCGATTTGCGCGGGAAAATTCATCGGGCACAACTTAAAGAGACCTAAGTATATAGCATTCCCAAAATCCACAAAACGTACACAGAACTCTATAGCAGTTCTCACATGGAGCAGGTTTTGTTTTCCGAATTTCTGTTTCCTTCTTGTTATTTTATTTGTGAAGTGTTAGGATATTTACACATTGAGAGAAGTATAACTGTGTACACAGTAAGTGCAGTGAGTTTGCGAATCTTCGCTCATTACTCGGTCATATGACATTCAATTACCGTGGAATTGTTACACATCACTCAGTGGACATGTTATCAGTTCCCACACACATAATATGGTACCTTTTATCAACCATTTATCAGATTTTGAACATGTCAATGTACATGGTCCACAAAGTAAAAGTAGATACCTTTGATACACTGCTTGACAGAAAAGCTGAACATTAAACACAATGCACGCAGAGCATGAACCTACGTTTATAATGAGTACACCAACACCCTTGTCTCCCATAATTAGGGAGACACATGAACAATTAAATCAAAGCTTATTACATTCTTCTGTTACCATACGGTAAGCCAAACAAAAACGTAGACAATGTAACAGTTCCAAGTGATTTAGGATACATCAAAGTTGATGGATAACTGTAATTACATTTCAAGATTTCAAGTCTTCAGCAGTAGTTTTCCTCGTTATCTCCAAGATACTGTTATCATAATGTAATGTAATTAAAAAGTTACGCTGTACATTTAAACAAAAAAATATGCATCAGTTTCAGGAGTCACTGTCATTTGCTTTATTCCTTCATATTACTGATGTTGTCATTCGTACTGAATATTGTCAATAGAGCTGTGATACACATATTGTATACTCATTTTCATGCTTCCAGATATTTTAACGCGCACTATACAGAACCGGAATATATCGAAATCCCCATGTACCACACTAATCAAATTAGTTAGTCATCTATTATCAAATCGCACTTCTAATCGAACCCAAGGTTGTGGTTAGACAAGCGATTATTGGAATTTGTGTTACAGATAATGTACCCGTATAACGAGCCAATTACGCCCAAGGTGACATTCAAATTGGAAATGTGAACAGTAAATGATGTTCATAGTCGTCATAATGTTAATATAATTCGTTTTCCCCGTTTCTGTGCACTGGTACTTCAAACAGCCACTTTCCGTTAGTGATGCATGGAATAATTGACTGCAGTTTTCTCGAATCATCATTGGTGTGTTTTTTTTTAGAGTGGGGTATCAGTCATATTTTGCTCGTTATTCGAATACTGTAATACATCACGTATACAGAAATTAGTTGGTTTAAAGTGAAACCAGTTAAGTGTATAAAGTATATAAAATTAATTGGAGCTTTCACATTTCTCTTCTACCGTGTTGTTTGGCTTATGGTAAGAGAAGAATAAAATAGGGTTAGATTTTTTTTAAATACCCCTTTAGTATGACGATATCTATCATTGATAATCATTCAGCTCAAGAGCGTTAATGAACGGTCATAAACCTCATACACGTTATACAGTAATTCGTTGTAAAAGTTGACGCAAATGTTCACTTTTTTAACCAGGAAAGCAGTGTTCTTTTTCAATGAAACTTTCACACATCATTCGGACATATCTTACAATGATTTTGGTATAAGATTGAAGTCTCAAATGTAATTTTGGGCAATATCTGACACTTTACAGGTGCACCTTTAATGTATTATTATGATATCAGCATTATCAGAATGCAACGACATTACATGCACATGATGCAGGTACACGTGAATCCATCCGAATACTGTAATTCATGTAGTAGACTCGTTTGTGTTTTGGAGGGGTTTTGTTTGTTTGTATTACTGGGCCCCGTTGCAGAAAGAGTTACGATCAATTGTAATGTTGCAATTAATCGCAAGTCAGAAAATATGCAGATTAGAAACAATCAGACAGGAGCATTAATTTAGTCACATGTTATGAATTTCAATTAATCTCAACTTTAAAGTCGATTGCATCTCTTCCTTCAACGGGACATGGACTATGTGAATTTGTTATTGTATACAATCATGTTAATTGTAATCGTATTTATACATGCAAAATGCTTTGAATAGAGTATTAAACATAATCGTCATGTGTTTATAAATAGTAGGCTGTATCTCCCAAGTAGTGATTTTAAATTTCTAACAGTATATAATTATATAGTTACTATATATCTGGAGGTGTGATTATAATGACGTTAACAAATCATCACGGACGGTTAACGGTAAAAGCACAGCTAGGCTAAATAACAATAACAACAACAACGACGACGACAAACTAACACATGTCATGGTCCGATTCTCGCGGTATCCTTAGCAACGAATCGATAAAGACTGTCGATTTTTCGTTTCTTCAAAATTGATTAGAAGACGTGTAAAATCTATATTTATAGTGTCAAGGTCGGGTCTAGTTGGTTGTTGTGAAATAAACCCGTTTGATACCAACATCTTACATTATCACTGAGTTATTACATATAGCCTATATATAATCAGTGTGTCGTATGTGATTATTAAATTGTCACGACAATCATACAAGTCATGTGTTTCGAGTCATCGAGTACAGTTTAAACCCGCACAAATATCTTGCGCACCATCTCAACTCCCATGAGAGCATATACACCTCAAGCTTTTCTACCATTTATATCCCATTTATACTCCCTGGGTGGAGAGCAGCAAACGTCTATTTATATTTAGGCGCTATGATGATAGTACGACTAAACAAGGTCTCTAATTATATAGACAAAACATTAATAATAAACACCGTAAGAAAACATAGTTTCCGAATTTTCGCCCATAGGGCTTCGTCAGGGTTTATTCGACTGAAGAAAACACAACTCAGTATACTCTCTAATATACATAATTAAACAAATTATTTCTAGGGAAATTGTGCTTGTATAAACAATTGATAAGGGGCTCTGTCTTGGTTTGAGATATTGGATCAATGGTATACCCTGGGAAAATGTGCATAATTGATTGGAGGTATTCCGTGTTTAGAATTTACCCCGGTCAATATACACGGGAAGATAGAACCCGTATTGCATCCATGGTTATTATTACATTAAACTCTGAATGACGGATACATGCAAACATTGTAAGCAAGGTCACCATTTACGAGTGGCATTAAGTTTGCAAGGGAAACAACAATATAATTGAGTTCTAAAACAGTATGCTAATTATTTCCCATTTCAAAAAGAAATGTGGCAATTTAATTCATCATCTCCGCGCGCCCTTCCGACGGAGAGCTGAAAGTCACGAATTCAGTATTGTCTCTGTCACTAATTGGGTCATCCAACATGCGAGGTAATTGCTTAGATTAAATGGGTACCTCTAAATGTTTAAACAGAATATCGTAGCCATGCATGTTTCAAACATATGGAGGGCATAGGGAGTCAGATTGTATCTCAAGGGTTGGGGGAGGGTGAGGATCGAGATGCTCTTATAACATTATTCGTTGTGTTCCCTAATAGGGAGTGAGGTCAACAGGGGTCAAATGGAGTAAAAGACAAAAAGATACGGCAAATACGATACTAATATATATAATAATTCTAGCATCGACGCAAATACGTCAAGCTAAAACAAGTAGGTTGATTGTGTGCAAAAAAAAATCTTTTTGAAACACATAATACAGTATACTTATTTTGGTACATCTTTGAACGTATTAACAACGTTATAAATGTATGGCTTGCAAACTTTTTTCGTGAGTAAGATGTATATATTATAATGTATGTAAGTAGCGTAAATTTGAACTATCAAACCTAAAATTGATAATATTGAAGAAATTCATCGTTCGATCCTCAATAATACAATATCATTCGAAAATTCATCATCGAATATGTATTGGCATGGGAAAATATCCACGCAGTGTTACATTTGTATGCGGCAAAGGTGATGTAAAATCGGCGCCTTTTTAACAAACATATGGCAAGCCCTTGGCAAGCCATACCACGCTCTCTACTTTGGCAAGGATCTAACTCTTTCCATACCGTGCCTATTGAATCGCTATATACACTCAGTGCAAGGTAAAGTGTACATTTGTATCCTGGCACTGGAAAGCTTTCAATACTTCGCATGCTCGTCCTTGGAAACAACACATGCTTTTGACTGAACTATATATATAGTTGTGAACATCATTTGGACCGAGCTATATATATAGTTGTTAAAATTGTCGGGCGCGCGATAATTGACAGTAATTAATGGTGTATTTGCATGAGTCATTAGGTTACAAAGGGAACTTTACCTTGAAGGAGCGACGGCAAAGTGCAATAATTAGGTCTCATGCATTTGTTCAGTTTTTGTTTGCAGAAATAAAAAGGGGAAACAAGAAAAATAGATAGTGAGATGGTGTGAGAGACACGGGGGGGGGGGGGAGGGGGGAGGGGGGAGGGGGGGGGGGAGAAAGTCTGCGAAGTATACGTGCTGAGATCTCCCACACCAGTTTTAAAGATAATGTTCTTCTTTTGCAGACATCTTCAAGTTCGGTCAAACATTAATGAACCACAATGAAACTACGTAATTCAATTTGGTGTAATTGTTATAGTCCACAGTGATATATAGGATTTAAATGATTAATGAAACAAAAAACAATCGCTTTGTAGACTAACTATCAAGCTAATTTCTTTTCTATTCTGATTTTATGCATCGTGGAAAGTATTTATCCTTTCACTAAGTCAAAACAAACACATCACTTTGCTCAATCACAAACCAGATTTGATCACTTTGATTGTGCTTTACCAAAATAAATGTAATATGTGGTTTGTGAACACCAGGTACAAGCACATAATTATTACAATTAATGGTATGCAGCTACTAGACTAATCGAATGACCTTTACGATCGTTTATTATTTGATGATGTGAATGTCAATACAGTCTAATTACAATAAAAGGTGCTTTCGAGTCCTAATACTCATAGACTAGGTCTTAATTTGTATTTTATTTGTTCATCATAATTTATTTAGACAATTATTTGCAACTTTTGAATGTTGTTTGCAAAAAGGAAGACAGTATCTTTAAAATGAATTTTACTTGATTTTCGCGGCTAAGTTGTGGCGCTCTCACCAGCTGTCCGTCGTTATCGGCGATTACTAAACCTATTCAGTGCGATACATTAGCTGAGTAGTATATGAACCCTATAGGAAATGTGCAGTATCGAGGTGAAAAGGTGTTAAACTAGCAGTGAATGCAATTACTCTCTATCGAAATTTGCGGCAAGCGATGTTCGAGAAATTAAACTAAAAATGTGTTATCTTTTAGTGGTATATTACTGCTTCGAATCGCTCTTTAGATAATTTTCTTCATAACATTAATTTTCTTCATGCGTAAATGAAGACTGAAATGAAATAAAATATGAAGTGAAATGAAATTCGGACGGACATTTTGTTATATACAAAGTTTGTATTGTTAGTGCAACATCGATTCTTCTTCTTCTTCTTCTTCTTCTTCTTCTTCTTCTTCTTCTTCTTCTTCTTCTTCTTCTTCTTCTTCTTCTTCTTCTTCTTCTTCTTCTTCTTCTTCTTCTTCTTCTTCTTCTTCTTCTCCTCCTTCCCATCATCATAAATAACTAAAAATAATAAGTATAAAAACATTCGACTTTGTGAATACTATGTTCACATCTTCATTAGACACATATTAGCATAGGTTGCGTGTTTAATCATTATACCAGGAGGAAAAATTACGCAATATGTGGCATCTTATAATTATCTAGTTCCCTTGATAATAAGAAAACATAATGTTTCTTTATTTTGGGTTGACTATTTCACCATATTCTACTCTTTACTTTAATCCCGTGCTTTGTCGAGTTACCTCCAATGGGTAAAACAAGAGTTTCCTTGACGGTAAACTAACTTTCTATCAGGGATTACTAGCTACCCCCTCCAAGCAAGAAGATCCCTCGATTAGCATTTTCAACGAGATCATTAATAGACTTCGCGCGCATCGAAATGTTATCATATCATGGATATCTAAATATAGCCACACCGTTACCCGAGGAAAGGCCGATCTAGTCCCGCGCCAACACCACCACTTAACCCACTTCTAAACCTATTACCAGGTCTCGTCCAAATAACCCTCACATAGATACAGAAAAAACGCGGGAAGGGTTAGGAGAGAAAGTGGGAAAATGGGATGTGCAGTGTGCTATTATACTACTCGAAGTGGTATTTGTGTGGTAGAAAGCATATGTGATGTATAACTAAATGAGTGAGGGAGAGAAAGAGAAAGAGACAGGCCAGATACATAATGACGGGTTATAGACAGAATAAAACTCGAGGCAGAACGCATGCCTATATAGGACTCGGGTAATGACCGATTTGCACCGAAAAGGCGGAGGCGGTTTCATCAGTAAAGTTATAGGCATATTGCCAGTGGCTGTTTAAAATTATTAGTCGACATCAACATCACCACTGTCTCCGTGACCATTTGCAATATCACCGTCGCCATCGTCGTTATCTCTACTATCACCATTTCTTCAACCAACGTGAGTAAGCAGCTCCATCATCAACGGTTTCATCGTTATCACCATCGTCACCCCAACACCACATACATTCATAGGCGTACCGAGTGGTTGTTTGGGGTGTTTAAAAAAACCTTTAGTCGACCAAGTGACTGATTTAGGTATTCAAACACACCCCAACTACGCTACTGAATGAAGCTAAAACACCCCCTTGTAAAATGTTTTGGGTACGACCATGCCTACATTATCCTCAGCAATACCATCATGATTCCCATCGATATAATCGTCACCATCATTTTCATCAGCATCATCATCCCCATCACAATCGCCTCGTTTAACACTCATGATTATCTTCTACATCACGTCAACACCATCATGGTTCTTACCATCACTATCATGCTCAATTCATCATCATCATCAGCAGCAGCATCATCATCCGCATCATCAGCATCATGAGTATCATCAGCATCATCAGCCTCAGCATCCTCATCATCATCATCATCATCATTATCATCATCATCGTCATCATTGGCATAACTAGTCCTCTACCCCCGATATCATATGGCGCCATTTACTCTCATAAAACCAAGAAAGCATACAATAGGGAACAAAAACAGAATTGTGGCTTCTAATCGTAGTCAGAGCGACATGTTTGAGACATGCGGTGCCATCTTGAGCCTCTTTTTAAATGTATATTTACATTAAAGACGTATCACTTACTCGGACACACCGCAAAAAAAGGGTTTAGCGTTGGTACGAAGCTGATGAAGGAACTGACAAAGCGGACCGTGTGTTCACACAGCATTTCATTTGACCCCCATTCTCGGGTGCACAAATTTATACTGAGTATATCCATTCTGTAACACTGCACGTTGATATTAATATGCAAGATAATTGTACTAAGGGATCTAATTACATTGTCCAAATAATCCAAACTTACTTGGAACTCTAGTGGTTCTCTCATACCTTGTTGTAACCTGGTTAACAATGGAAGCATGGGGCAGGTTTGGGTTTTCCGAATTTCCATTTCGTTAAAAAGATATTTACGATTGAAGTGTTTGGACTTTAACTATCCACTGGAAAGTCATGAACGTGTACAATATCAGTGCAATGAGCTAGTGAATACCACTTTGAATTTTCGCTCATTTTTCAGCCATATAACATCCATTTAACTGGAAATGTTCGCACATTACTCACTGGACATAATTATTAGATCACAACTATATACATTGTAGCAACCATTCATCACTTTTTGTACATGCCAACAAAGTTACACATATCCCTCTAAAGTTCCAAGTGTTCGGCAGCAGAGTGCACGTCGATCAAATCTATGCAGCCCTGGGCACGGTTGCAGAACGAGTCGCAATCGATTTGTAAAGTTGCAACTAATAGAACGCTTCTGTTATGTATGCACATAATATGCGTATGACGTCAGACTCCCCGTCGTCAAGCTTAACAATAGTAACCTTGTCCATAGTAACCATGTCCTTGCCGGACATGGTTACTATTGTTAAGCTTGACGACGGGGAGTCTGACGTCATGCGCATATTATTTGCAACATTAACGAAGCGGTCTATTGCAAGTAAAACAAAAATATGCATATTTGAACCAATCAGATTTGCGCATTCAGTGACATGATCTGACTTGCAAATAATTATAACTTAAATTACAATCGATCGCAACTCTCTAGGCATGCTAGACAACGGGGCTCTGGTATGCATGCGGTGCTCAAACCCGACTCTCAGAGAAACCTTCCGACTCACAATGTAGTGTCGACGCACGCTGAGGACAAGTTGGAGGTTCGCCGCAATGGGCAAACAAAACGTCAGCGGACAGACAGTGTGGAATATAATATGATGCATCGGTGAGAACAGACTCAAATCATTTCAGTTTACACAAACGGAGATTGATTACAGTCTTTATATACATGTGTCTTGTCTTCCCTAGCAATCCGGAAGAGCGAATTCAAACATTCACGCGTCCACACCTTCGCCTCGAGACTCGGGGTTTAAGTCACGAAACACGGAGCCCACTTACTGTCCCTACATGTTCATTAATACACACTTGGTACACCGCACACTGTGCAGTATAAATGCCGCGGTGTTGTTTGAGCGTTCAATCTTAAATATTAAGGCCCGAATTCTGATCAGGGGCATAACTTTTAAGTCCGGGCTAAACAGATATACATTTCCTGGAACCGGTTAAACCGTTTCACACCTGTGGAATTTCACTAGCCCATTGATAGTTCTCATGTGCCACATATTCAAAATTGTTCGTTTCATTGTCCAATCAATCCCTCTTTTTATTTCTGCCAAGGCATCAGACATAGTTTAACCGGTCATCAGTAATACAATGTCATGGATGGTCCAGGACGCGATATTACTGGTGACCGGTTATACTATAAGTGACACATACGCGTGATTTACATTGATAATTAAGACAAAGAGGTAGTTAAATTTAACAGATGCTTCACCATTGGTTAGAACAGTAGTTATGTCCCTTTAGCCTGGACTAAAGTTACGCCAATGATAAGAATTCGGGCCTAAGTGATTATTGAATCCCAAGATTTTGGGTCAGCAGTAATGATTAGCGTTAACACCGGGTCAGATCACCGCACCAATATTTAACCCGATACTCAACGGCAAACGCAATGCTGTGTGGACATGGTGGATACATGGCGAAGAGGGATTTGCGATTCTACCGATGCATAGATGACAGATTAAACTTTTAGACGCTCGCATACCAATAATAAAAAAAGGAGGGTGGGGAATAGTGCGACTATCAGTTTGAAAATGAAATGGAATACCACGCGGTAGCTCTCTATTCTCCTCTATAGAACAAAAAAAATGATAGCCATGATATTTCTCGACGAATTTTGTGAGCGGACGAAGAATGACATTAGGAATTGAAATGGATGGCTCTAACTTAGGCGGGGTTTAGCATTCCGGGGGACTTACGACTGCGCAGGTGCACACAGAACGTGATGTTATCAGAGGATACCTGAATTGGACAGCAGTCGAGCTATGTTTACCCCAAAGGATCTTTCTCCTGATTAAAATTGAAATACCCAGACTGTATATGCATGCCATTTGCGTAACCACTTGGACATAGGGACACATGACCCCTAATCAAGTGGCAACAATCATATTATTAATAATGAAGAAGTCAAAAGGTTCCAGGCCACACCTTTAAACTTGAAATACCCAAAATGTCATTGGTGTAGATACTTGGGAATATGCCCTGTAATCCAGGAGATAAAATGAAAATAATGAAAAAGGCAAAAGAGCCCAGGCCGAACTCTTTAAACGTTAAAATAGTCATGCAATTGTCATCGGTATGCCGGGGTCACGTGTCGTTATCCAAAAGGCTTGTCATGAGCTTGCTTGACCTAGCACCAACTAATGGTTATGATGCATGCATTATTCGCCAACTGGCTGACTGGGAGAATTTAAAGATTATGATAAGCAGTTCAACATAGTTTCGTATCTGGTGTATTAGATTATTGTGTCATGTTTGTGTGTGTATGTTTGTGAATGCACATATGTTTGTGCGTGTGTTTATGTTGTGTGTATGCGTGTGCGCTTTTGATTGTTTGTGTGTATGTGCTTGTAATTGCTTGTGACTGTGTGTACCTTATGTGTATTTTAGTGTGTGAGTGTGTGCGTGTGTTCATACATACGTGCTATGTACGTGTGTGCGTGTGTCCGTGTGTAAGTGCGTGTGTGTTTACAATTTATGTTATCAACCTTACACCTGTCCTGCCAAAGCTGTCCCTCTTGGTATATTTCAAAACAAAACGACAGTATATCCAAAGTAATCATGTTCTCCTCTTGAGAACATTAAAGAGATCTAGTAACTTTGTTGACATGCGGACACATTGACATTGTTAGTACAAGTAATGTGTACATTTGTGATTCGATATGTCTACTGAGTAATGTGTGAACAATTAATGTTAAACGGTTGTTATACGGCCGAGTAAAGAGCGAACACGCACAGTCATTTGCTCACTCATTGCATACTGTTTGTACACAGTTGAAATTATCCCATGGAGACCATTCAAATACAAATATTTCAATCATAAATACATTCATAACGAAAGAGAATTTCGGAAAACTGCATCATGGCCCATGTTTCTATTGGTAATATGGATACAACAAGGGGTGTGAAAATTTGTCTATTTCGTTATGGTTAGTTTTTAACGATTTTGACCATGGTACTAGATCCCTTTAATTAGTTTGCTTACGAGTATCTATCAAATTCCATTAGAGTCGCATCTTATCTCCGCCAATGGACTCAAGACTGTCATGCACTTTACTTCGGAAGATAGATCTGTTTTGGCGTGGACAAATTGACCAAACATCACTTAGTGATGTGCATATAACGGAATAGGTCTAGCACATCATTACGCTATACACCAACTGCAACGTTATAATTATGTGTTGTAAATATTCATGATTATGGCGTCGCAAGGGTTAATTCGCGTGGAATGGAAAATAACTAAAACGTGTAGGTCTATTTACATTTTAAAATAATACGCTGATTTTTGTTTTTCTATTCGTTTTCGTTTACTGAAGTTGCATTTTTGCATATTTTCTTTTTAACCGCTTTTCTCGATACGTTTTGACTTATTTAAAGGGATCTAGTTGCTTTGTTGACATTACTAACTTGTGCAAAAAAAATGACCAAGGGTTGATAAAACGTGTACTTTTGTGATCTGACATTATGTCCACTTAATGTGTAAACAATTCCATGGTAAATGAATGTCGTATGACAAAGTAATACGCGAAATGCAGAGTGTCGATTTGAATAGCTTTAAAGTGATGCCTGTAAAGTGTCTAACTCCACGAAAATTACTTGGAGCTTCCTCGTTTCTCTTCTACCGTGTTGTTTAGCTTATGCTTAGAGAAGAATAACATAGGGTTAGATTTTTTCAAATGCCCCTTTAGTATGACAATATCTATCATTCAGCTCAAGAGCGTTAATGAACGGTTAATGAACGGTCATAAACCTCATAGTAATTCGTTGTAAAAGCTGACGCATATTTTCGCTTTTTTAACCAGGAAAGCAGTGTTCTTTTTCAATGAAACTTTCACACATCATTCGGACGGTTTATATTCACTTGGTCTAATACCACTTGGTCCAATCATCAGTTCGTCTAACTTCACTTCGGCTAAACCTATTTGGTCTAATCATCACTAGGTCTAATGCCCATTTAGGCAACTGCCGTTTCGTCTAATCACCAAATGGGCTAATTGTCACTTCGTCTACTTTTTTTTTTCCTCGTTTCGTCTATTATCACTTCGTCTAATACCAGTTCGTCTAATTCTCAGTTAGGCTACTCTTCACTTGGTCCATATGCAATTGGTCTAATTACCGTTTGGTCTATAACCATTTGGTCCAATACCATTTCGTCTAATACCATCAGATCTATTTTCCACTTGGTCTAAAAGCAGTTCGTCAAATGCCATTTCGTCTAATGACCATTTAGTCTAATTCCCATTTGGTCTAATGACCATTTAGTCTAATTCCCATTTGGTCTAACGATCGCCAATTCGCCCACACTGACCTGTGTGGTGGCCACCGCCTGTATACCGTATACCGTATGAACGATTCCATAAGGCTGTAATTATGGTTACAGTCCGTTATTCGGAAGGTTCGTTATTCAGAAGGTTCGTTATTCCGAAGGTTCGTTGATCCGAAAATAAAATCGGGTTCGTTATTCTGAAGGTTCGTTAGTCCTAAAATGAAATTAGGGTTATTAAAAAATACGACGTAGAAAAGAATTTGATTTTTTGAATTTGAATGTTGCCTAAAAAAATGATTTTGAGCAGTGTGGTCTTGGGAAAGGGGATCAATCTTATTCTAATTGCCGTGGCTGCATGGGGGTGTGGGAGAAGGGGAGAGGGCAAATAGTGGCTTTAAAATTCTAGTAAAATTGTATAAGAATCATTTGTAATATGTTGTTATAAACTGAAATGTATTTCCTCAAAAATTATTTTATTTTTCTTTGTAAAACAGTGCAATAAGAATGAGATATTTGAGATATATTTATATCTTTCTCATGTAAAAAAAACATGAAATTAAACCAATATCAATTTGATATTATATAATTATAATTATGTCATAAAGTTAGATTTTGCTGCTTGATATCAGTCCAAAATATCTTAATTCTAACATTGTATTTGTCTGAATTGTATGTATTTCATCCAAGGGCGTCGATTTCTTCTCGCCATTGGGGGGGATGATTCGTCATTTTGACCATCTCTGCAATGGCAAGGGAGCGTAGCGAAAACCCAGCAGCGTGCCCGGGTTTTTTATGGCTGAGGGGGGGGGGGGGGGGGGGGGGGCAAAGCATTTGAATTTAGCTGTTTAGAAATTGGAAGATTTTTAAGTGCACATTGCAAGCATCATGTTATGAGCTGGGCTTTGTCCAATATGAACTTTAGCCTGATAGATACATATATTGCAAGCATTCTGATGGAACCCTGAATAGCATCAGTCATGGGATACCCACATTGGGAAGCTTATTGGGGGTCCAGGGGGCGGAGCCCCCGGAAGCTTTGGGATTTGTAATATCCAGATTTAAAGATGTTGTCTATATGTAAATATAGAGTTAACTATTCTTTAGTTATTTGGCTTTTGAATTAGCTGTTTAGAGATTGGAAGATTATTAAGTGCACATTGCAAGCATCCTGTTATGATGAGGGCACTGTCCAAGTATGGATGAATTTTAGCCTGATAGATAAATACTGTCGATTGCAATCATCCTGATGAAACCCTGAATAGAATAAGTCAAGGGATACCCACATTGGAAAGCTTATTGGGGGTCCAGGGGGCGAAGCCCCCGGAAGCTTTGGGATTTTTAATATCCAGAAATACAATTAACTATTGAATAGTTAGCTCAATTTTAGTGAGCGAAGCGCAAACGCACAGTGGGCCAGTATCGCCTGAAAGTTTGCCAAGAGAGAAGTCCTGAATAAAACTATTTAATGAATACATGGCTTGTACTGGGTCAAATAACCTTAATGGGGGTTCCAGGGGCGCAGCCCCTGAAGATTTTGGATTTGGGCAGTTTAGCATTATCAAAAAATGGTTTAAAGAAGACTATAGTAACAACTTCCATTCATGAGAGGGGGCAATGCTCCTTAATGTTAATGTTATTACATATTTTTGAACCCAAAATATTGGGGGGGATGATAATACAGGCCATCCCCCCCACCTGAAATATTGGGGGGGATATATCCCCCCCATCCCCCCCGTGATCGACGCCCCTGATTTCATCATAAATAGCAACTAAGGGCAGGGGCGGATCTAGCTTTTTGCTAAAGGGGGTGTGGGAGGGGGTGCCCCCCCCCCCCCCCCCGTTAAGGAGCTTTTGCATTGTTTTAATTGAAACTGTGCAATCTGAGTTTTCTTGTTTTACTCTCTTTTCCAATCAAATTAGATAAAAGCCATGATTTAAATTGATTTGGGAGGGGCCTATGAAACACCCCCAATTTCATTTTCGGATTAACGAACCCTAATTCATTTTAGGAGTACCGAACCTTCGGAATAACGAACCCGATTTCATTTTAGGAATAGCGAACCTTCGGAATAACGAAGCGCACCCGTAATTATAGCTCTATGGATATTTAGCCACAGTGAGACGAAACCTGTGTATAAAAGAAAAATAATTTGCCATTACAATCAGGTGACCTTCATACACCACTGAAGAGAAAATAGATAATATCTATAATAGATAATATCTATAATAGATCATATCTATTTTATCTATTTTCCCACTATTCATCAAACGGTGCATATTGACCACCTAAAAGGAAACAAGTGGGCGTTATAATCAGGTACCTTTAAAAAAAACAGGTTCCATAAAATGGTATATCGTCAAACAGGCAACGGGAGGATGAGTGGGATACATCCCGCCTCACAAGGTGGGGGATGACATGTACAATTATCCCCCCCCTTTTTTTGTATTTGTATACGAGTGGGAAAGAAACATTCGTTGTAACACCTATATCATATCAAACTTCCATTAGACCAAATGGTCATTATACCAAATGGGCATTAGACCATGTGGGCATTAGACCATGTGGGCATTAGCCCAAGTGGGACATTAGCCCAAGTGGGAGTAGCCCAACTGTCAATTAGACCAAACGGGAAGTTGATGAAATGGTGATTAGACGAAGTGAGAAACTGCCCATCTGGATTATAGCCGAAGTGGGTATAGCCCTAATGGATATTAGACGTTGTGGTATTAGACCAATAGAATATTAGACAATCTGGTGATTAGACGAAATGGCATTAGACTAAGTGGGTTTGGACCAAGTGGATATTAGACGGTAAGGGTATAGCCCAAATGGTTGTTAGACGAACCGGCTATTGGACCAAGTGGTTGTAGACGAAATGGGTTTAGACTATGTAGGATTAGACGAAGTGGATATTGGACGAAGCGGGTTTAGACCAAGTGGGGGTTTACCATTCGGACATATCTTAGAATTATTTTGGAACAGGATTGAAGTCTCAAATGTCATTTTGGGCAATATCTGACACTTTACAGGTGCACCTTTAATATACAGTCCATCATTTTATTTACAGTTATACCGTGAATTACGAACTAGGATACTTCACCCATGCTAGCCACCAAAAGATCGACGCACGCTGATGCCCATCATAATGTATATACATTCGTAAAATGTCAAATTGGTCCCCACTGTTTGTATAGGGGATTGTGCTCCATCGAACATGTTGAAGGATTACACTTTTCATTACATTGGCTTGAACATTTTCTCCCTAATCATAATAACCCTTGATTAAGCGAATGTTTTTTCATTAGACACGGTAGTTTACATAATAATACATGACTGTGCAATGTGTATCAGTGGCGAAGCTTAAAAAGGTTGGTAGAGGGAGATGCGCCCCCCCCCCCCCCCTCCCCAGACCATGTACATGTACATAAATGCATCCTCCCCTTGAATGACTGCCCCATGGGGTATAAATGCATACAAACATACTGTGCATAATAAGTATACGTATTCCTTAGACAAAGTTATAATGGAACCAGTTCACACCCCACTTTGCCTCCCCCCTCATTATTATACAATGTACAATGTGTATCAGTGGCGAAGCTTAAAAGGGTGGGTAGGAGGAGTTGTGCCCCCCCCCCCCCCTCCCCGGCCATGTACATAATGCACCCTCCCCTCGAATGGCTGCATGCCCCATGCAACGCTGGCCCCATGGGATAAATGAATACAAACATACTGTGCATGATACGTAACTCCTTAGACAAAGTTATAATGGAACCCGTTCACACCCCACTTCTCCCCCCTCCCCGAACCCCCCAGCATGCCAAGCCTCATATCAAGGTTTGTGCACTGGTTACACGAGGATTGTTTTTGTTGATCACTCGGGCCATCACAAACATGCATCAATATCATTCGATGATTTAATCTACAGGAGCACTCACCAATCTCATCTCCACCTCCTATCCTGTAAATGAAAAGCGATTAATTACATGACCAAGTGTCATCATCAGTCGTCGACAGAGTTAAATCCATCAGCATTTAACGATCGCTTCTTAAAATACATTCGGCAGAGCTATAATTAACGCTACTAATCAATCGTTCATTATGTTGATAATGCGAGGTATGTACGAGTAGGGTATATAATATAGAGTAATGTAATAGGGACACAATGATACTATTTATAGTACGAGGCATTCGTTTTGGCATCACAGTCCCATACCTAGAAATCCGTGCCGCGTTCATGTTGTATCGTTTTAATCCTAATGTGATGAATCATAGTGGCGGCATGAACACACGAATGAGTAGAGATCCTGACCTGGTGATGTCCGATTAAAGGGATCTAGTAACATTGTCAAAATCAACCGAATTCACTTCGAACTCTTGCGTTTCTCACATATATACCTCGTTGCATATTATTCGTATATATTATTACCAAATATAATCAAGGAACAGGTTTTGGTTTTCCAAACTTCTCTTTCGTATGAGTGAAGTATTCGGATGTGTACAAAATTGGTGCAATGCAATACGGTAGTGTATACCACTTCGCATTTTCGTTCATTAATGAGAAATATGATGGAATAATGTGACATTATTTTACCGTGGAATTTTCATAGATCACCCAGTCGACATAATCAGTCAGCAGAAATATACATTGTGAACGATCTTCTCAATGCCCATGAGCCACTTGGAAGGAATGTTCCCCAAGGAGTGGAGATCATGGGCGTCGATTTGTCATTGATACCCATTCATCAGGGGGGATGATCTATTCATCCACCCCCCCCCCCTGATGAATAGGTATTACGTAAGTATCGACGCCCATGGTGGAGATGGTGCACACAATGTGTGCTGGTTTGCATTGTATCCTATGACCGGGGTAATAATATCATTGTAAAGCGCTTAGAGATGATTATCAATCATATTAGGCGCTATATATCGAGTATATTAGTATTATTATTGTATAAACCATTCATCATTGTTTGCACATGTCAACAAATTAACTGGATCCCTTTAAAGCTCGTTTCCCCCTCGCCCTATATATAACGTGGAGTGGTAAAGCTCATCTCGCTTTGTTTCGATTTGTCATCTCTCGTCCCGGGGTCCCTCACTTTCTCCACACCCTTTCTCTCCCCACCCCACCCCCTTTTTACTCTCTCACATCTTTTCCCTCTACCTCCTCCTCTCTCTCCTACTGTATTTATTCTTCTCGCCCCCTTTTTGTTATTTGTTATGTCATCATATATTCATGTACTGTCTTGTACAGTAATCTCTCCCCATATCTCTCCCATCCTTCTATACTTAACATGAGCTTTATATAAACAAGTTGTATTATGTATTTTGTTATCTTTGTTTTGGCGGAGCGGCGTGGAAAATAAAGGGAGGGCAGAATCATTGAAGGTGGGGGAGGAGTCCATTGCCCCCCCCCCCCCCACACACACACACCCCTTGTTCAACCTTAGCTATACGCCTTTTATTTGCTGCGATGCTTCCCTCTGCGATTCAGTCGAAAGTCGAAACCCCAGGTCCGCGCCTCTAGGTCTTGTTTTCTTTACCCGTCTCCGGCCGGCGAAACCGCTCGGAGCGAAACGACATGAGCTAGAGCTAGCGATGATGAGTGTTTGCATTCAACTTTGGGCATGTATTTTATGCACAGCGCCACCCTGCCCACCCATATACCATTTCGTAATGTAAGACATGCGGGCTGGGAGTTCAAACTGTATGTGGGCTACATTGTATAAGAAGAAAAAACATGATCTAATGAATATGAGAGTTATGTTCGATATGAGCTGAAATGTTGTTACAAGTTCAAATTAAATGTGCGCTATACTCTATACAAACATAAACATGATCTGGTGAATTAAGATTTTAGTTCGATATGAGTTGAATATGATTTACAATGTTGTTACAAGTTCAAATTTAATGTGCGCTACACTCTATACAAACATTAACATGATCTGGTGAATTAAGATTTTAGTTCGATATGAGTTGAATATGATTTACAATGTTGTTACAAGTTCAAATTTAATGTGCGCTACACTCTACAAACATAAACATGATCTGGTGATTTTAGTTCGATATGAACTGAATATGATTCACAGTATTGTTTGGCATTTCACATTTATCGGTGTAGCACCAAACTTATATATATATATTTCAATATATAAGACATGTGGGATGAGAGGTGTTTGAAGGGATAGTTGAGTTTTGGTAAAGAGAGTACAGTTTCGGTCAAACTGAATTTTAGTAACCAAAACCTGCACCAATACATTACAAACTTATAGTTATAACTCCACCATGCTCGAAAGGTATACAAAATTACAAACGACTAAGTAAAACGTCTGTTATCATTAAAAAAGAGCCGCTAAATCTCAAAAGGGCGCTCTCTAAAAAGTCATTGGATTCAACCATTTTTAATTTAACAATTGTGCATGTGATGTTTTGTTAAAATAATGATTAAATAGAGAGATCATCAACAACTATTTAAAAACATTTTTGTTATTTTAATTGTAAGCATTTGTTTCAACGGCTGGTTAAAAATTATTGAATTATTGTGGGGCCCCACAATAGTTACAAATGGTTATATTTATGGATATTTTAGCCGTCTCTGAACCGATTTTGATCAAGTTTATTCTGTCATTAAAATGATATGCTCTTTCAAATTTGACAGTCAGTTTTTCATTATCTCACCAAAACATTATTTCGTGTAGCGCCCCCTATACCAAAACTCAACTATCCCTTTAACCTATAATGGAAGGTGGTTGGGGTGGGGCGGAGTTGTCTGCAACGGCCTGGTCAGCCCCAGGTTTCATACACTGTTAAAACGCTGTGTAAACAAATTCAACAACTTGTTGAAATTTGTCAACAACCGCTGTTTAACATATGAACCATCAAACTTTTGTTGAAAACATTCAACAACCCCAGTTGTTTAAAGTTTACACAACTGTTGTTTTAATTTGTTCTACAACTTTTGTTTAGAATAAATTTCAACAATCCCGTTGTTGAAATGGCAAATACAAAACAAGATGTAAAAGCGGCAAGGGTAGGATTCGAACCGGGGGTCTTTGGGTTATAATTCTCACTCTTTACCGGTTCGCTTGGTTTGTGCAGGGACAAAAGAGGTTTTGACGCGCTGATTTTGCGGTCGAAACTATCACGTGATTTAACACGTTTCAACAGCGCTTGAACAATGGCTGCTTAACACAACCTTTCTTTGTACAACTTATCATGCAACACCTAAAGTTGTATGAAAATATTTAACAACCATTTTTACACAGCGTGTTAACAGTGTACGCTCTATTGATACGTGTATGGCGATATTGAGCTATGTTGCTGAACACAGGATTAGTTATTATACAAATAATACACGGTCTAGAGTACGTTGTGTAAATGCATTGCACGCGAGGGCTATGTTAGCTGTGCGTTGCGCACGAGGCGTAAGCCGAGTGCGCAAAGCACAGCTAACATGAGTGCGATGAATTTACATGACGCACGATAATAAGACCGTAGTATTATTTGTTTTATAAAACGAGCTCAACCACGGATTGTTTATTTTGCTGGATTATTGAAAACAGACTTGCCAAAATTAGTAACCCAGACTATCTACTCTTTAGAGTGTGAATTTATTAGGAATTTACAAAATTCATCAACACTTACTGCACTCGCTTCACTGAATTTGACTCTGTAGATCAAATGCAGTTGATGGGATATTGCCGAAGATTTTCCCATAAAAGTGAGAATTATCAAAGAATTGTATGCATTTCCATTCCAAAACTTACCAATATCAAACCACATACCATATAATTTACGAAACTGCTACGATTTATTTACTACAGAACAGATAATTTACAAAACGAAGCATTTTACATTTTTTTTTTCTCACTTTCGCAAGTTTGTCTTCGTAGTACTATGTAAACAAGCATTGTGACGTCATGGGGTTGCACACCTTCGGCACGATGGTTGCGCGGTATCGGCACGGTGGTTGCGCAGTATCGGCACGGTGGTGCAGTTGGTGAAAAGTAATCAATGCCCACGTGATCGGTATTAGCCAATCACGTTACTGAATGTACCGGAGCCGTTTTATAAATTCATTCAACCTTGATTAATCACGTTATTTTCTCAATTCTGCGTCCGTGCTATGAGACCGCTCGATCACGCAAACAGCCAATCAGCGGCGCTCGCTGCTCGTAGCGAGGTCAAACGTTCATCATCAGCGCTCGTTGAAGTGTAGTGTGTAGTGTGCTGCCCAGCTGTTCAACGGTCCGAGTCTACGGCCGCGTTGACCAAATAAGCGAAACGGCTTGTAAACCAGAGTTGTTTTAGCGCGGCCGACGTACCAATAGATCGTTCCTGCGTCGGTGAAAGCCGCGTAGGACGCTGGGCGAAAAGCCTCTATTGTCAGTTTAAGTGCAGGTACTTTAGGGGATCAGGCTCGAAAACGATGAAGAATGAGGAAAAAGGGGGGTATTAATACCAAAACGCTAACAGAAATATTGTAAACAATAATTATATTAAATCTAGACTCCCGGTGGAATCATCCCGGTAAAGTTGGTTGTGACTCGTAAATCAGGCGCGCGGTGCGCGTTGTCATCTTGCGAACACATTGCGCTCGGTGCGAAGTACACACTGCTCAATGCATGATTTAGTGCGCACAAACTAAGCCTAGTTACAATGCTCGGACCGCTCTCTACATCCTATGATATTGACAAAAGAATAGGTCCTACAGACCTACACGCATATGAATCACAAGGTATAACTGAGATCCTGATACGCAACAATTCGACGATGTTGGTCAACGCAAAAAGTAAAATGTTCTCATGAAGTGAAACCTTTCACATGTACTCGTCATTGGAGACGATTTCTTAAAAAATGAAGGTACCTTTTGATGTGATACAAAATATAAGAAAAATACTCGAGACAAACTTTGTCAGAAATTAGCAATACACTCAAAGGCAATAATTCTCTCTTTAATCCGAACACTTGGCGTCTTTTCTTTTTATACGCTCTGGAAAATAATATAGCCAACGTACGTGCTTTTTGTCCTTGCCTACGGATAAGCTATACGTATATAGCAAAACACTGCATTCGTTTAGTGTCCATTCGCAATGATGCAACCGCTGGAAAACTTAAAGGAATGTAGTGTTCGTTCTTTTTATTTTTCCTGATCGGTACTTTTGCCTCTTGTTTGTGTGCGAATCTGGCTTCAAAATGAATTAATATCAGATGTTTCAGCTGCTTGGCTACATTGTAATTATGCGGCATTCGTTGATTATGTATTATATATTTCGATACTATAAATTTAATTATCGCCCCGCCCCTTGAATGTAACGATCACTCTTATACTAACCCTGCTAGATAAACATTTATGCATACATTATAGTTGTTGTGTGAAAATTTCAAGTTAAATGGACGTTATATGGCCAAGTAATGAGCAACCATGCAAGGTGATATTCACTATTCGTTGCACTGATTTTGTACACGATTTACGACCATCCAGTCAGTGGATAGTTTAACATGTGAACACTTCAATCGTAACTATCTTTTTAACGAAAGGGTATAATTCGAAAAAAAACGAAACCTGTCCCATCCTTTTTTGTTAATACGAATACAACAAGGTATGAGGGAACCGATAGAATTCCAATTGGATTTTGAGGATTTAGACAATGTTTAAGGTCCCTTTAAAAGGACGCATGGTCTCGGTCTGTATATTATACGTAGTTAGTTGCATTATTCCAATAAAATGTAGTTGTCACAAGTCATCATAGATTTGATATATCATTCACCTGGCGACCGCCTTGAAAACCCCTGACTATTATACTGCCCGTAGCAGTAAACAACTTGAAAAAAATACATTTCTATGAAACACACTAAAGAACAGATACGAAGAAAGTGATAAGGGGCAAGGGGGGGGAGGGGGGGGGGGGGGGGGGGGTCCGAGAAAGAGCAATTTTAAGAGGGAAAAGGGGAATTACAGGCTAGATTCCATTATCTAACAGAAGAAGAAGAATGAGAGGTATAATCGCTGATAATTTGATCAGATTCGTATAGAGTAATTTCTATTTCTGAACATCGTGCTAGAAATGAGTAATCCTTTCGATATTGCCGCCAGTTGCAACATCACTGACGAGCAATTCGCCAATAGGTTTTATAGTACAAGTATGTGATAGTACAATTTTGGTTTAGAGGGCGTTTATGTTTTGTTGTCCAACCCGCGGGGTCTCCCGTGCATGTGCCGACGCTAAAACCGCTGAGCCTCCATATACCTTCTAATAATAATTCCTTCGTATCGCAATTAGGGCCACGTTATGCAATGGCTATACATACAGTCTCGTTCAAACCTTGAGTGCAAGCATAGACTTACTATGGTGCAAGGTAGCAACGTTTTCATCAGTTTTTTTTTATCAACTCTTTGGTCGTTAGATAGAGGCTGTGTTAACCAGGGAAGGATATTATTACGAAGCTATATAGTTGCTGTCTATTAACCCATGGCTTATTTCCCCAGTATAATAAAGCCATGTCCTTTCCCCGTTTGTGTAAGAATGCCTTTGTATCACTATAATGTGAATAGGTGTGAGAAGGTTAACCAATCATCCAACGAAGGGAATCAAGTCAAGTCGCGGTGCCAGGTTGCTGATTTGGGGGCTATAAAGGCGCGCTCTTTCTTTCTCCTCGACTCAAACCCGGAATTGAATTAGGAAATTTATTGAGCTCAGGTTACGGCAACTCGCCAAACGTGATAGGAAAATTCAATTTGGGCGATTCCACTTCAGGTTGGTAACTGAAAATAAATATTATACCCACACGTCTTGTTTCCCCCTTTTTCTTCTTTACCTTTCGCGTAGGAGCCAAATTTACGCGTTTCTTAAAGGAAAAGCCAGGCTGTTGAAAATCACCTGAGTAAAACATACTTCATGAGCATGATGAGTTAGGGTCCATTTCCTACCCATATAGATAATGCATGAGTGCCTTTGTTTATTAATAACAAACTAATACCCTGTCTTATATGCCACATTTATAACTCCATCACTGCCTAATTTAGAAGTCTGAATTATTATATTTGATAGTCTAACCACTCTTATGGAATTATGAGGGGCTCAAATTTTTGTTTATTATTACAAAGTATGTATAGACCTTTAAATGTTTAGTCGAATAAAGACAGTATACATCCTGCGTATGGTCTGAATCTTGCTGCAAGTTTACTTCAGTAGCAACACACAACAGGAGGATAATATCTTCCGAGCTTTATAAAGCCATGAAGGTTATATATCTCACTTCGGTCTTAGGATGTTGTAATTGACCTAACAAACATAACCACATCGCACCCTGGGGTACAAGAAAGGTCTGGTATCGCTTCCTCAACCCGTCTACCTGTACCTTAAAGCCAAATAACAGTATTGGGAAACGCCCCACTCACGAAAAATGAAATGTACGCTCTTATTACCAACCATGTGAACAAATACATTTTATACTAATATGGGATTATACAAATTTGGCCAGGACACCGCCTACTAATTCATATAATTGCAAAATTAGAAAACGGTCAATGCATTGATCGATATCGCCGACAGTTGTATTTTAAAATGTTCGTCCGCACACTACATATGCAAAACACACGCAAACCCCGCCGCGCGTGGTAGAACGGCTAGCCGATCGGCTATCTGCAAGATTCGCGGCCGGCTAAGTTCCGGCGAGCTAAACAGGCTGTGTGCCTTTCATTATAATCGGCGGCGGTTAGAATTCCCCTTATTTGTCTGCATTTTACGGTGTTATGGTTCATAATTTACCACATAAACCCTCTGTTATACTATTTCAATCCTGTTTTTCAATTTGTTTGGCCAACAGAGTGGATATCTGTAATGTCCCCATTACTGTAATTTGGCTTTAAAGGGATCTATTACTAGTAACATTGTCAAAATCAAAGTAAATACTAGTACTCACTTGGAAACCTAGCGGTTCACGCGTGCCTCATTGTATTCGTATTACCAATATAAGCATGGAACAGCTTTCAGTTTTCGATAATTGAAGTGTTTGGAATTTTAATTATCTACTGGATAATTATAATTGTGTACAAAGTAAGCGCAGTGAGTTAGTAAATACCACTTTCCACTTTTACTCAATACTCGGTCTTAAAGGGACTTAGTAACATTGTCCAAATCCTCAAAATCCAATTGGAATTCTAGCGGTTCCCTCAAAGTGATTGCAATGAGTTAGTTAATACCACTTTGCATTTTTGCTCATTACTCGGCCAAATAACGTCAATTTAACTTGACATTTGCACACAACACCCAGTGGACATATCAGATAACAACAATATACATTGTATCAACCACTCATCCCTTTTTGCACATGTCAACAAAGTTACTAGATCCCTTTAATGCCATTCATTTATGTGGGAATGTTCACACATCACTCAGTGGATCAGATCACATAAATGTACATTTTATCAACCATTTGCCAGTTTGTGCACATGTCAACAAAGTAACTATAGGTCCATTTAACACCCTATGTTTTCTATACAAGAGTGCGCAGTCGTAATAAGGGAGTTCGTAGTTAGCCCATGGAGCAGTATGACGTCATCGGGTTTTCGGAAGAATGTACCAAAATTGAGGCTTTACGCGTACGTTTACAGCACAGCCTGTGACGCACGCATTTAAAGTACAGAGCTCTATGCAGAATTTCCGCGTGCGTGCGTGAATTCTCCTTGTGTTTCGTTACGTTTGAAAGACCTGACCAAAACAAATTCACCTTAATCCTAAAATATATAAAATTGAATAAATATAACCATTCATTTACATTTTCAAACTTGAAGCAGTCTAAATAAATTTGTTTAGAATAAAAATCACATCTTTGCCCGTTTTCAACACTTCAAAGAAAACAGTACACACAAATCTACGTATGGGGCCTTTTCGATTTCAATAAAAGCCCCGATACGAACGTTGGCATTTTTGTTAAAATCCGAAAATAAATAGAAAAAATAAATTTACAAAAATCAGTCTTATGTATAATAGATGTCCATTATGATTAATTCAGAAATTTGGTACAGTGAATTTTCGTCTCAGAAATTGGCGCATGCGCAGGTTGTAACTACGAACTCCCTTATTGCAGCGCCATGATAGAAGGGGGGGGGGGGGGGGGGGTCAAACAACGGATCATCATGATATAGCATTTGACGTGCACATCTACAAGTTATAAAATGTGCCACCATCATTGCAAACAATACAATTTTAATAAGAACATTATGGAATGAAGTACTATACTGTACGCGTCACACTGTGCTAAAAATACTAATAATGTTGGGCCTGGCCTACAGCGTTATCATGGTTATTGAAATAAATGTTGATTGTATGATACAACACGTACACTCCTACATATACAGGAAGACATAAAAACGGATTTTATTTTAAATAAACATTTGCAATCTATTTCCGTAGTTTAAAGTTATATGTATCATGCATGGATTTATAAAGTCGTGTCTCTTTTTATTGCACATTTAGAAAGTTTATTTTTATCATCCGTGCATTACATCGGATCAAAAGGAAGTAGCAGGTTTGATTAAATCAGCATGAACTAATCAGGAAGGGATACAGGTAAATCCAGCACTAAGCAGACCAAGGGATTTCTGATGCATCTTTTTAGTTTAATATTAAAGAACTGTATTTTCTTGTAATCTATTTAGGGATCCAGCTAGAATTACCTACTTAAGAAGCATCCTTGATGGCTGAAAAACAAAATCATTATTTTTCTAATCCAATGCATATTTAACTGAGGTGAACGAACGTTCTTACGACTATGCATCCTTGCTTTGGACCACCCTCACTATAACAATTTGAATATCTTGTGATACTTTCGCCGTTTTGGCAGTACTGTTTTTCGTTAAAAACGTACTCACTTTTATTATATTTGTGAACAAATATAGTAATACGCTAGGTCTGCCCCCCCCCCCCCCCCCTCCCCCAACAGTCCGACCACTCTACACCACATTGCGCGGGCACTAAGTAACCATTATTATTATTATTATTATTATTATTATTATTTAATTTTAAGGTAAACAACCGTTTGAAGAAGACATGTATGTATAGTATAATGATGCTATTATGGTAAAATGCTTCCGCCCTCCATTATGTTCACCCAGTGGCGTAGCTACGGGGGGCACGGGGGGGGGGGCACGTGCCCCCAATAATTTTGAAAAAACAATAGAAAACATAAGGGGACGTTTTTTGAAAAAAAACAAAGAAATACATAAGGTGTGCCCCCCTGTATCCAGACCACTATGAGCCATGTAATGTGATCATGTGGATGGAAACTGTTGTCAAACTCGGAGGAAAGGCTGGTACGTAGCCAGGATTTTCAAAGGGGGGGGGGGGGGGGGTTGCCGAGACCGAGACCACTAGTTGAGAGTCGTTAAATCGGGTGGGATGGGGGACAAATCTGGTTAAGTTGTGTAATCGGGGGGGGGGGGGGGGGGTCCGAGACCATTGATATAGATGGTCGAGACCGATAAAAAGTGGACTCGAGACCGGTAAAAAGTGGATCCGAGACAGTCGTACGCACCAAACGCAACCCCCCCCCCCCCCCCCCCCCCCCCCTCCCCTGGCTATAGGGCCTGAAAGGAGAGAAGGAAAACATCTCAATTGTTTGGTATATTTCACATCTGATTTCTTCGCTAGGCCATCTGGCAACGTTGTTTCTGACCGGGTTTTGCAGCCGGTTTCGGGTCGGAGATCACGCCCTCACGATGGTGTGATATAACTTGTCGGAGAATTCACACGCTTACGTGCTGAAAAGAGGGTCTCACATTCTCATCGAGTAAGAAGTAAGATGTGGCGCAATGGCGTAGCTACGTGGGGCATACAGGGGCACATACCCGCTTCCCCCCCCCCCCCCAATAATTTGACCAAAACGTTAAAAAAAACATTGGTAAGAAATCCTTTAAAAATAAAGACAACCAACCAACCAACCAACCAACCAACCAACCAACCAACCAACCAACCAACCAACCAACCAACCAACCAACCAACCAACCAACCAACCAACCAGACAATCAATCAATCAATCAATCAATCAATCAATCAATCAATCAATCAATCAATCAATCAACCAACCAATCAATCAATCAATCAATCAATCAATCAATCAATCAATCAATCAATCAATCAATCAATCAATCAATCAATCAATCAATCAATCAATCAATCAATCAATCATCAATCAATCAATCAATATATCCATCAATCAGGAATATGTCAATTGCGATATGGATGTTTATCAAACCAAAACTGGTTTCATACTTCAAATTAGTAAGAGGAAATCATCGAGACATGGAATATGCACTAGCGAACTGATCCACGTAAGCTTGGTCGATTTAGACAAAGTAATTACTTACTAGATCCCTTAACAAGAAAAACAAGTAATATTTGCATTTTCTTATCCTCACATATCCAAAAATTTAAACTTGTATCACTTTGACAAATAATTTTGTATGTGTTTTTGTTCTTTTCGATATTAGGTCGTCGTTTCACTCGTGGAGGCATTCGAACTAGCGACATAAGAGTTTTTAGTACGGATCTAATTCTACCTGTCCACTGAAGTACGTTGAAGGCATTGTTTTGGTAAGTAAAACAACGATAAACACCCCTAGGGCCCCGTTGCAGTAAGAGTTGCAAACGATTGTCAGAACATTTTCAGATGTGAACCAATCAGATTTGAGCATTAATGTTAATCACATGATCTGACTTTACAATCTTTGCAACTATTCTGCAACGGGATCCTGGACTATGTGATTTTAATAATTATTGAATTATATGAAGAGCATAATTCTAAAAGGCGATCAATTCATTTTTGTTTTTGAAGAAAAATGCATATAATATGCGCTTATTATTTGAATATCAGTATTGTGTGCTCCTTGTTTGTATTTTCTTATTGCGTATAATTTGGGATTTACAGCTATAGCTTCGTTAATTATAATCGCACTTGTATGTCCTAAGATCAAGTTGTACGGCAAGTTGATTTGGCGCCTTTTTAGAATTAAGAAGACATGCAGAATTAGAAGTGAACACTTTAATCATGATTATACAGAGGTTATTACCCCCTCCCAGCGTGCTATAAGGTCGTAGGCTTACCGCTACCAGATTGATTGAACGTGACTTACCACGTATAACAACTGTATACGGTAAGTATGATATTGAGAAGAGAGAGAGAGGGTTAAAATGTATGATCAATAATATCATAAAGGTTATTTCCCCCTCCACGTGCGTTGTGGGGTATACCGTTACCAGATGACGTCACGAAATGATACATGTTTGCTCAGCTCGCGTCAGTAGCAACGTGTCAACACTAAACCCAAACATTTGGGAGTCATTATCCGATATAATAATAATAATAATAATAATAATAATAATAATAATAGTAACAATATGACAAATTTAAGCGCTTTAGAAAAGAAGATTAGAGTATACCGAGTATAGAAATAGAGAGGAGTTCGAGCTATGACTGATAATGATGTTTGAAGAGATAATTGTTTCAAGATGTTGTTTTACCACAATATTTATACAGTTTGTATGAACATGTTGCGTAAAATTAAGAGATATTCATCAATTCATGGCTGAATGTGCACAAATTTAAGACCAAATGACTCTATTTCAAAAGTCACAAGAACTTGCGCATGCATGTACATTGTTGTAAAACAGCACATGTGGCTGAACACATTGATTATGGTTTGTGAAACAATGCTGTTTGAATTTCCATCCCTTTTTATGTGTTCATGACACATGTGGTTAAATGCATTAATTCCAATTGTAAAACATTGCAATTTGAAAATGTTCAATGCCCCAAACAGCAATAATAAAATTACTTTTGCGAATTTTGAAAAAATAACAATTTCTCTTTAATTTGTTCTTACTCAACCATGAAGTAATGGTTACCTCTTATTTTACACACTGTTTTCCTATACCGTATAAATATTTTGGTGAGACGAAATTCTTTGTTGCGAAATTATTTTTTAAAATTTAGCTGGGTGGGGGGGGGGGGGGTGGGGGGGCTTACCTTTTGTGTACGGTTTGGTAGGGGAAGGGTGTTTTTCAATCGCAGAGATGGCAGATAAGCGCACATAATATGTGAACCCGATTTTCAGAGTTAAAGTATACAATGAGGACTGGTGTGGACACACGTGGGCATACAGACGATGGCTTTCTTTAATAACTGTCAAACCTCGCTTTCCCATGTTTCTTCGAGGTTACCGAACTGCGTAGGATGAATTTCATGAATGTTTCCCTCAATTTATTGTTTGAAGATTGCATCGCTAACGGATGAAGTGGAAGGTTGGTGTAGGGAGCCCACAACAAATACGGGGGAAAGCCGGAAACATGATGGCATCTTGAGATGTTATCATCAAACATTGCGATGCGAACTTTACTTTGTGTGTGATTCGCGAGTATGGTAATTATGAAATGATCTATGTTGGAAGAACATCATAACTTGGTTGTAGCATTTTTGTGAATCATTTTGTTATAGGTAAGGACGGGGGTTAGAAGGGGACTTACCTTGATGGATATATGACAGTCATTGATCGGTGACGCGTCCTTCGTTGGCAGTATAGATCCGAGGGTTTATATTCACGTTATTGTTTCAGTGAAGTTAGGTTTAGGGTCGGGTTTAGGATAATAGGGTTATGGTTGGCGTCAGCGTTTTGATGAGGTTTAAACCAGTATATCCTGGTTTATGAAAAATTAATAGCGGAATTAATATGAGCAGACCAAAATAATGTCAATTCAGCAACATGTGTTAAATGATGTGGATGTTAATGATGATGTGATGATGATGATAATGATCACGATGATGATGATGATAATGGTGATGATAATGATGACGACGATGATGGTTATAATGAAGACGATGATGAAGATAATGGTGATGACGACGAAGATGATGATGATGATGATGATGATGATCGTGATGATAATAATGATGAAGACGATGACGCTGATGATGGTGATGATGATGACGATGATACTGATGATGATGATAAAAGATGCTGGTGATAATGACAATAATGAAGATGAATACAGACGATGATGGTGGGTGTGATGATGATGATGCTCCCCTCTCCCCTCTTCTCATCATCATCTATCATTCCTACGTAAAGACATTTGATATACAAGTCTATTTAAAGATTCCTTATATTTGTAATAATAATAATAATAAACAGTTCTTGTATAGCGCATATCACACCAAGGTTTTGTAGTAAGCAAAGTTGTTGAAAGCCCCTTTTTCAAGGCTAACATACGCATAGCACACTAGATAATCCACAATGTCAATTGCTAATACACCACCTGTTCAACAGCAAGTTATTAGAGTGATATGCATTCAATTTGTATGCATAATCATAGGCATCGCAAGCTGATCGTCATAACATACATGATGTTTGAACTTGTAATTATGGGACCGAAAAGAGCAAAAGAGAGTAAAATGTTGTATTTACATCTTGGTACACAATATCACCCGTCAGAAAGTGATCCTTTATTCCCTATCCCTTAACCACGTTAACCGTTGCCAGTCAACCTCCTTAACAGATGTAAATTAAGACTCTTAAACGGAGAGGTTGACTGTTGATCGAATCGCAAACGGGTAAACATACCCCCTTAGTGTTGTATTTGCTTTCACTTTGACGGTGACAATTCGAGAGCAAACATTTCCAAAGGTTTCGATAAGGAAAGACTGTTTTTAAAGACACAGAATATTTACGTACTGTATCTGTTGTATCTTTTCCGCTAAAGAATATCTACCCACGTCCGTCCTTTCCTTGTTGAGTGCTATTCATAGACAAACGGATGTGAATTTCTTTCGTCTCATTTCCAGATTAAAAATATCGGATATCTCGATTGTCTGCTCGACTGTTCTTGTTTGGTATAGTATGATATGTTTGGTTGATTTGGTACGAATGTATCCCGTGTAATTGCAATACTCTCTCATCTCTCACATTGTGACGTATTAGGAGAAGCGTTTTCCAGCCGGAAAAAACCGGATAATCTGTGTCTATAATCTGCTTAACATAATTATGGTAATCTGGGTCCTCCATGCTTGACTTGCCTCCTCTGTTTTAACAGACATAACACTTGTTATTGTACTTGCTCATGTTTAGTCGCGTCGTGCTGATATAATTATAACGGATACATAGTTATCCATTGTGAACATATTATAATTATGCACTCTCTATGTTCTCCCTTAGAACTGAACGATACTGTCAAGAGTTTTGATCTGATTGAGATGTTGTGGTTTTAATTTGGTCCAAACCCACGTCTGAATATGATCCGCAGTGTTACGAGACAGACGTCCTTGGTCATTTGGTAAAGCGAGAACGTTCATTTCCGCAGCACTTTTTTGTTGGTAGGAAAATCAATCTAGATAGAAGCGGTTGCCTGAATCTGATACCTGATGGAAGAGAGAGAGACACACTTCTAGAGCAGAACTCCTTTCGTAATTTTTTTTTTTTTTTTTTGCAATTTCTGCTGAATTCGAAACTCGATTTCTAGTCTCTACTTTGAGGCCTTTAAAGACAACCATCGTGATTAATGCAAGTCAACAGAAGCCAAATGTTGATGTATCCAACAAATATATTTTAGTACGTTGGTTTTTGGTCTTGGTTGGCCAGTGGAATGGTTCCATACTTATATTAGAAAGAGGGAATTAAGAAGACGGGAAAGAAACACATAAATCTGTGAGTTTGTCCGTTCAGACAATTATAATATCATATCCCTTTAAAAACATGTCTTGATGCAGGACATGTCGGTGGGTAATAGATGGGTTTTGATCCCGGGACTCTATAATTGGAAGCCAATCGCCCATTCGATCGTGTCACTATACACTTTCAGCAATCCACGGCAATATGGATGAAAATTGTAAACTTTGTAAACAACATATTATCCATCGTGGTAAAACAATATGTGTGCGTGCGTTTGAATGTACACAGTTAGTTCCGCAAGTGATGAATAGCCAACAATATTATGTTGTAATATAATGTACATATAATAATTGTGAATTTTCTGCTAAGTCAACGGTGAAAGAGCTAATAAATTGCCAGGGAAAAACAAACAAAAAAAACCACCACAACAATGGCACGGAATCTAAAAATATATCCGCCAATCCTTTCCTTTTGACTAGGATGTTACTATTTGTATAATTTCCTAAGATAGTTCTATTCCCCCCATTTTGCATCAAATCACAAAAGGCGTCACACAGCTGAGGCGAACATGCACATACGCGGATCGAATGCCAGCAGTGGCGTAACTCGCGGGGTGGGTGGGTATAGGGTTAGGGGGCGGGTCACGCCCCTTGTAATTTAACAAATTAATAAACAAAGGTAAGAGTTAAAAGAAAACCTAAATTACCATAATTGATTGGGGGCGGCACCCCCCCCCCCCCCCCCCCAGTAATTTGAAAATAAATCCACAGAGCACCACATGTTTATGAGTTAAAAGAGAGGGGGAAAGAAGAAATACCTAGAATATTTCCCCAAATATTTCGCCCCCATATTGTATGTAGGACCACGCTACGCCACTGACTTACCCGGGGATCACCAAAACCAAACTAAAGTCTTTTCGATCCGATTGAATTGTGATTTTTGTGGCAATGCTTGCAAGCATTATCCTCTAGACACCGGCTGAAAAGGAGACAAATATATATTACCTAATTAATTGAAGCCTAACGATTTCCTGGACTGTTTTTTTTTTTTTTTACGGAGTATGTCACATTACACAATCTACTATACTAAAGTAGCCGATCATGTATGTCTGTCTGTCTGTCTGTCTGTCCATCTATGCATTTCGTAGTGCATTGAGGCACCAACATCAAACTTTGAGTAGTGATTGGTGATGACCCATAGAGGTTTGTGGTCTGGGTCAGGTCGGGGTCAGTTTGACCAGTGGTCAGTTATGAATCGGCCAATATTCCACGTTCATTTGCCATGCAGTCGCGTGGAGCGCTGATCATCACACATGCTTGCGACGGAAGTACCGTGAAAAGTGTGTTGCTGAAATGACCTTTCATTATGTAGTCTTTGTTCAGCCTGGAATCGATACGTTGTAAATTACTTACGCACATTATCGTATGCCTGTCAAATCGGAAATAACACGTGTGCCGCTGTGTGCGCCTGAATTAAGACTATCGTAATTTGCTTGCGAATTGTTGTTTTTCAAACTTTTAAATAATATGGATTTAAAAATTGTA
>JBAMJV010009531.1:0-12500 GCA_037951105.1 Echinarachnius parma
AGCATTAAACTAAGCTAGCAGGTATTTATATATATGGACCCTGGAAGATTTAATACATTTTCTACAAATTTGTCTTTCAAAAATAAACTTTCTACAGAGAGTATCAAAATTGATATAATAGCCACTTCAATTTATTTTCAACAATGTGTTCATTAGCATTTTGTATATATTGAATTTCATATCATGAAAACTGTGTACAAAAGTCAACATGCATGACTTTATTTGTAGTATTTTATTGATATTTCTTCGTTTCTAAAACGATTTTGATCAAACAAATATTGTTATACTGTACTTTGAAAAGTATGACCTTAGCTATTGCAATTTACACTTATTTTTCTTCTACTTTACAAAAAAGAAGTTTCACCCTCTAAACAGAATTTTACTATATACATTTAAGCCTCTCCACTTGCATTTTTTCTTCAATTAACAACTTTTCTCATTAATATGTCAATTAATCAAAGTACAATGACACATCCCACAATCGCAGGAAGGAATATATAATTGGCATGTTGTTATTACTTCCAGTCTCTACATGATTTAAAGAACATTTATTGTTTATGGATATTGAACACATTAACTAATTTATATATCATCTGTTGTCTTTTTATCTTAATGGAGCCACCCAAATCCTGGTTCCGGTTGCCAAACTTGATAAGTTTGATTAATTTGACTGGCGTGACAAAGCCGCTGTGGGAAAGAAATAATTGAATTTTAACAAGCCCTGGATGGTATCATAGCTCTTAACCCTTTCAAGACTGATTGGGGCACACCTTATGTTTGACATTATGTTTACACAGATTGTCCACTTATGTTTTCTTTTGGGTTCTTTGGGGTAATGTGCCCCCCCCCCCCCACCCCCACAATGCCCCCCTTCCCAGCTACGCTACTGCTTCTTAGACCCCAAGTATTTGATGGTGGTGGTGGTGGTGGAGGCGGAGGTAAAGGTGGTGGAGGTGGTGGAGGTGGTGGAGATGGAGGTGGTGGTGGTGATGGAGGTGGAGGTGGAGGTGGAGGTGGAGGTGGTGGTGGTAGTGGTAATGGTGGTGGTGGTGGGGGTAATGGTGGTGGTGGTGGTGATGGTGGTGGTGGTGGGGGTGGTAGTGGTGGTGGTGGACTGGTGGTAGTGATGGTGGACCTTTGGTGGTGGAGGTGGTGGTGGTGATAGTGGTAGTGGTAGTGGTACTGATGAAGGAGGTAGCTGTATCTTGATGATCTAGTAAGTGGTGTATGTATTGGTTGTGCTGATCATAATAATGGATGCATATACTATACTAGTAGACTGGTATAGTGCTATACAAGGTCATGTTTTTGTAATGATAATGGTAATTGACTAATCAATGTGAGGGCGACATTTCAGTTGCTGAATGAGCAGAGATGCATTTAATAGTATCATAGATAGCAGTGGGAAAAACCCTAATGGAATTAAGGATCAATCATTTGTTTAATTCGCTTTTTCGCATGTAAAAAGTCTCTATGCTCATGAAACCCCTGGCGATTGCAAGTGGACTTTAAAGGAACTACAGCGTCTAGATGGCCTAATTTGCACAATTAGGCTCTCTATAAGTAATTTTTCCTCAAGAAAAACAAATTTTCAGTCATTTTCCATGAAATCAATCAATTTTGGGGTAATTAGTAAATATCTAATTGTCCTGTGAACGCCCCTTTTAAATTCGCCCTGTACACGACGCCTCTCTAAATTATCTAGATGACGTTAGCCGATGAATTGTCAATCACATGTCAATCAAGCTGCTGATTTTGGACCCTAAATGTGGGCGGGGCGTAAACTGGCTGTTAAGTGAGATTTGGCATCAGAAAATTAGCCTAAAATCACAGTGTTTATTTTCATGGGGGTTTTTGGGGGGGCAGACCTAGTTTAAAAGTCATCAACTATAGAATAAGTGCCAAAATACCTTGTATTCTTTAGTTCCTTTAAAGGGAAAACGGTGGAATTTGCTCATCGTTACCGATAAATGCATCATTCTTGACTATGAGTTGTTATTTCCTCTTGAGTACCACTAATTATGGAATAATGTGTTTTTAATTATGCCAGACCACTATCAACACTTTGACTGACCATTTGAGCTACCCATTGATTTTTTGTAAGCGGGTTACTACCCTGGTGTATTCTTATACCATTGGGTGGTGTGCCTATGTATTGTGTGGCTCTTTGTAGTCATTCTTACTACGTCCAAGTAAAAATCTCTGCTTTAATTAAGTTTAATTCTCTGCAACTCCTGTTTGAATTGTCAGACAAGGGCCCTGTTGAAGAAAGATATACAATCGATTGTAAGTTACAATTGATTGTAAATCAGAAAATGTGCATGTTTCAACCAATTAAGATTTGCGCATTTGGAACACATGGTCTGACTTACAATCGATTGTATCCCTTTCTGCAACAGGCAAAGGTCCATATGACCATGAGGATATTGAAAGAAGGATGCTTGGTATGTCTGGGTGCAAACGGACCTTAGAACTTCTGGCTATGACCTCTGAGGGAAGCACTGGCACAACTGCACGGGTTACACGAATGAGTTAGTGGTTTGAAGGAGTATCAACCAGAGAGTTGACCATTCCGATATATCATGTATACTTGTTTTAGTTATAAATTAATATCAGTTTTAAAACTGTCGTCACCATAGTATCTTCATCCTCTGCCTCAGAGAGACATGGAGTCTCCTTCCTCGGTATCAAAAGGAAATGAGTCGGAGCCACTGATCTGATTTGAATATTAAAAATGGCGATTTAATTCAAATAAATAGATTTGTCATGATTTGTTTTCCACCCTTGTCCTGATGATGTCTCACCAAGGGTAGTGAAAGAAACAATATCTTATAATTTACATCCATTATGGCACATATATAATCAGTCTATCTCAACAGGAACTGTACCTACTAAACTAAAATTAGCAAGTATTGTTCATATTTATAATAAAGATATTCATTGTATTGAGAATTATAGACCTTTTGCTTTATTATATTTTGCAAATATATTAGAAAGAAACAAATCATAGATGATTGTATGTTTTTTTTATTTCGTTAATAATTGTTTAATAATCGACCAGTTTCGTTTTCGAAAACATCTCTCTACATCATCTGGTGTATGCAATGTAACTGACTGTATATTATATAACATTAACAAACGATATTGTTGTTGTGGTGTCTTTATGGACCTCTCAAAGGCCTTTGACACCATCGATCACCATAATACTGCTCAAGTTGTTGCAACACTACGGTGTGCGAGGATTGCCATTAAAATGGCTTACAGATTATCTAAGTAAAAGAAAGCAGTATGTGGTGATTGATGGTGTAACAATCGTCTCTCCAATAAGTAAAGTGGGTTCAGATGAATGCATTTTTAAGACAAATTTTATAATAAGTACAACAATGAGGTGCGGCTTTGGGGACCACGAAACTGAAAACTAAGCACCTTTTTGCTAGTCAGCCCACTGTCTACAGTAGTCTCGAGCAACGATGGGACCTGGCGACGGCCGCGACGGCCCCCCCCCCCCCCCCCCCCTCCCCCCGCCCCAACCCCATTGAAAAATCCTGGCTATAGGCCTGAATACCCACAAGATTATCAAGATAAACCACTCAATTCAGACAAAACTTGATTGAAAACATCTTCTGTACTTCACAGAACCGTTACAAAAATGCATCACAATTATGAAATGGATCTTTTTGAACAATACGTACACTTACCTGGTAGATTTAAATAGGTCGTGTCAACAACTGGCATGTGACGGGTAGAATCAACGCACTTGTTCGTTTTGTATCAACACCCACTTGTCGCGAATATAAGAGCTTAGTTCTAAAAAGGCGCTAAATCCACTTCCATCATAATTTGGTTAACGATATCCGTTCAAGAAACGGCTATGTAACTTTCTAGAAATCAAAATCTTAGAACAAATTCTAACACAATTAGAATCAAAATATGGAACGTTCCATTTTCATATTCACATAGGCATAAGTACAAAGTTAGATAAAGAAACCTCTTTTTCTCAAAAGTTGAAAGAGTGGATTTAGCGCCTAATGTAATTTAGCTCTTCTTGAATTTCCCACATAGGATGATTTTGAGATCAACGTCCTCTAGACAGTGGCGTATAGGATCGGCCTACGCGCATGGCAGGAGGCGGCATTTACGTGTACAGCTCACCTGGCTTGTGTTTGTTGTTTGTCTTTCTGTTGTATTGTTAAATTGATTCAATCACATTATAGTATTGTTATACAATTGATTTTAATATAATACCCACTATCAACTAAATGTGTTTTTTTTTTCATTATTGCGGAGTACTCTTATATTTCGTTATTGGTTTTGTATGTGTACCGTTATTGTTTGTTTCGCTATTAGGGGCAAGCGCCCAATGCCCCCACCCCCCCCCCCCCCCCTTCCTCCGTAGCCACGCAACATCAAGCACCATGCGCCTTCAAACAGTGAGCCAAAATAATATCAATACTCAACAAACGTTGATTTTCCTACCGCATGTCACACTCATAATCTCAGTTGTCAGATTAGTTCATGCAGCAGATAACAGTGCAGCTATGAGTGAGAGGGAACTACATGCCCGTTAATATTTAGACAAAAATAACCTAGTAAATGTCTCTCGGATGGTGATGAAAAGGGGCAGTTCTATTCGTAACTAATCATGTTGATCTAACGCGTCTGTAAAAATTGATCAAAAACAAACCTGACAAGGTGTGCCCACACACAAACAAACACACACACACACACACACACACGCACGCACACACACAAATTCTTACACAAACTGCCAGATCACACTGTATCAACTACAACTTATTACAACAAATTATTATTATTCATTATACTTGAACTTTTATGGGTCATAACAACGGTAGATATGTTCAACTTTGCCATTTTCAGGTTTTACACGTACTATACATGTATAAATAACTAAGGAATCAACTTTTCTTCTATTCCAATAAACGAGCGCGATAGAAATAAAGGTCGGTTTAAGAAGCTGATTTCATAGTAATATCTTTAGAATAACAAATAGCGTGACAAGCTGATGAATACAAAGTCCAAAGCTGTGTTATCTAAAATGTGACGTTCTCGTGTCATTTGAATTATTATGCAGGGCCATAGCCAGGATTTTCAAGGGGGTGCGTAATTTTTCAAAACGGGACCGAGACCGACCGGCTAAAACGACACCACTGGTTTGAGTTGTGTAAGCAGGGGAGGGGGAGGTCATCACCGAGACCGATCATGGCTCCGGACCGAGACCAATATTCAGGGGCGTAGACAACGGGGGGGGGGGGTGAGGGGGATGCATCCCCCCCCCCCCCCCCCCCACCTCACAAGGTGGGTGGATGACGTCCACAATCATCCCCCCAGGTTTTAGGAAAATACATTTTTGTGTGTGTGTGTGTGTTTGAATGGTGTAGGTGCATGTGTTTGTGTGTGTGAGTGGTATACAATGTATGAGCTTAGACTTGTTAATTCTAACATTAAAAATCAAATTTATACATCCAAAGTTTTCCCTGCGCGCTTCGCGCGCGAACAGGTTACCTCAGTTTGTTATGTAATTTGTGTATGATCTGGGGTGAGTGGTACTTTTTCTCTACCGGGCATGTAGTTCCCGTCTGCCTACATCGGCATTGCTCTGGCTGCTTGTGTGACGTGCACCAAATCCCACCATTTCAAGTATATAAATGTAACATCTTGACCGTTATCCCACTCCCCAAACCTCCCCATATGGCTCTGCCCCTGGCCAGCCCTCGGTCGCTTCGCTCCATCGGTACTCATTCGTGGCTGTAGGCTATGTTGTTGGATAATAGATAATGTGGTATATGGTTTATGTTGGACCTATGTATGAAAATAAATATAATGTAATGGTGTTGGGGTACATATTTATTAGTGTGTCAATTATTTGTTTTCTTCCTGAAAAATATATTGAAAATTTCTGGTCGATCAAGTCAAATCATGCTTACACAGATGCAGTCAATCTTACTCCCGAATTTCATATCTAGGTATGCACCAGATTGCACAATTTCAAGTCCAAAAATGCAAAAGCTCCCTTCCGTGGGAGGGGGGAGACCCCCCTCCCACACCCTCCCCCCAAATCATAACACGCTTTCCTAGATACAGTCAATCTTACTCCCGAATTTCATATCTAGGTATGCACCAGATTGCACAATTTCAAGTCCAAAAAAGCAAAAGCTCCCTTCCGTGGGAGGGGGGAGACCCCCCTCCCACACCCTCCCCCCAAATCATAACACGCTTTCCTAGATACAGTCAATCTTACTCCCGAATTTTCTATCTAGGTTTGCACTAGATTGCACAGTTTCAAGTTTTAAAAATTCAAAAGCTCCTTACCGTGCGAGGGGGGACACCCCCCTCCCACACCCTCCCCCAAATCATAACACGCTTTCCCAGATTTCCTATCTAGGTATGCACCAGATTGCACAATATGTCAAGTCCAAAAATGCAAAAGCTCCCTCCCCCCACTCAGTCGCTTCGCTATCCTCGCATTATTCTCACCCCACTCAAAGTTGCCAATCCTGTGAGTGTGGTTGGGCATGAGCCCCTGCACACACAAAAATCGTGAGCCCTCTTAGATCTTTGCCCAATTTTGCCCCAATTCCCTCGGTCTCGAAACATTTTGGCAGGTGGTCATCCCCCCCCCCCCCCCCCCCAGGTGTAAGAACCTGTCTACGCCGCTGCCAATATTTAAGATGGCCGAGACCGATAAAATAGTGGACCTTTCTAAATTAGGGGGTGGGGATGCGTTCGCATTCCCACCCCCCCCCCCCCCCCCCCGTCTTTAAATGGCAACAATCCAAATTAAAGCTTCCCTGCCGCCTGTATCCCCGCAGAGGCCCTGGGGCAAGACTAACACGATCAACACAAGAAACACAAGATTGTATCCAGGAAGTCAGTAGAAGATATAAAATGTTTTATTTAAGAAGCGTGTGTAACGCAGTCTATTTAGCGATGCAAATAACGATCCATTCCATTAATGGAGATAATTACAGGAGTTAGTTTCATATGTGACCTTACACCACAAAACGACCGTTATGTCGCCGTAGTGGTTGCTCTTTTATTAGCTAAAATAGTCACATTTTGTTCAAAATATGAGATTTAGGATTTTGGTCTTAATCTACCTCCTGTGAAATTTTGAGCGTCGGAAATCATGTTTAAATATTTTGTATTCATCTAATAAATGTGATCTTATTACAGCGCTTGAATGGACACTGATCTTTTAAGCGGCCCGTTTCTCCCTTATTTTAAAAATGCTTCAGCCATATTCAATATTGTTGGCGTTCATTTTGAAAGGGCTTGCTTAGTCCAAATATGACAAATTATATACCATTTTAAAGGTAATGACTTCTATTTTAATGTTAAATGAAAATCAGCACAATCAGTTTTCCCGACTTATTGGTCGTTTTGTGGTGTAAGGTCACATATAATGAACTGTAGTCATGTCACAGAGAGAATAACATATTATAAATCAGTATACAGCTCAACAAAAATCATACAATCATACATTAACTACGTCACATTATATCGAAATCATTTTGAGCTCACCACGGGACTGACATGTAAGTAAAACAATGCTGATAAAATGTATGTAGTCAAGCAGAAGGGGAATATTTTTAATTTTCTTGATTTAGATATACAGAGCAAATAACACAAGAGGTCTCTCAATTCGCCATCAATATATGTCTCAAATTATTAGGACAACGAAAAGTTTCACCAAGGTGCCAAACATATTTTTTATTTAAACAAAATCAAAGAATGGTGATAATATACTGTACAACATTCATAATCAAACAAACAATATAAACTAACGGCATAATGTTACATATGAGTGCTATTCTCAAAAGGTACACAAAATATTTAAAAATACATGGATCACGTACTTTCTATTAATAAAACCAACATTATAAAACAAACATTATAAATCAGTATAAAGTTCATAGAAAGTCATACAATGATACATAAACTACGTCACATTATATCGAACTCATTTGGAGGTCACCACATGACTAACATGTACGTTAAACAATGCTGATAATATGTATATATTTAAGCAGAGGGGGTCTTGATTTAGATATATAAAGCAGATAATACAAGAAGTCTCTCAATTTGCCATCAATATATGTCTCAAAAAATCATGACAACGACAAGCTTCACCAAGTAAATAACCAAACATATTGATAAAAAATACCTGCAATATATTTACATAACTTGGTACAGAAAATACTAATTTATTATTTTGTAATTAGCCAAACATGCAATCTCAAATCATATCTCATATTCTTATTGCCAAACTGTCAAACGATAAAACAAAATATCTATGTCACAGAATACGGTTTAAAGTGACATACATCCAGATCAAAGAATGGTGATTATAAACTGTACATCATTCATAATCAAACAAACAATATAAACTAACGGCATAATGTTATATGTAAGTGCCCATCTCAAAAATTTCAAAAGAATGCGTAAAAATACATGGATCACATATTGTATTTTCTATTAATAAAATCAACATTACACAAAAATACAATATTAATCAGTACAAAGTTCTGGAAATTCATAAAATGACATATTAACAACGTCTCATTCTATCGAAATAAGTTGGATTCCCATACGGAACCATTATGTCTGTAAGACAAAGCTAATAAAATGTATATATTCAAACAGGGGGGACTTTATGTTAATTGAATTTCATTTCATTTCATTTCCAATTTCATAAAAACAATAGAATACATTTGTACAAGTATACAATAATACAAAATAACATTACATAAAGTACATTGCAAACACAGGATAAAATAAGAAAAACAATCAAAGTACAGATATGAAGCGGAGTGGAAGGATTATCTGGAAGTTACAAAAGACGTATAAATAGACAATCCTCGGGGCAAGGAAATAAATGGTATACATACAAGGACAACAAAGATAATTAATCTATTACAAACAAAAATATATATATATATAAATATAATCATGTAGCTTTCTTGATCTAGATATATAAAGCAAATAATACAAGAAGTATGTAAACTTGCCATCAATATAATTATGTCTCAAATTATTTTAACAAAAAAAAGCTTTACCAGGTAACCAAACATATTTCATAAAAACATACCTACAATTATATACATGCCCTATTTTGACTCTCATTTTATTACTCCGGCATTATTATAGTAGATACGCAGTTTTCAGCAGTATTTTTGCATCATTTACATACAATATATATATATAGCTATGCACAGAAAATATTCGTTTCTTCATTTTCTAATTAGCCAAACATACAATCTCAAATCACATGACATGGTTTTCTTGTCAAACTGTCAAACGTTAACACAAAGTTTAACTTTCTTGATTCAGATATATAAAGCAATTATACAAGAAGTCTCTAAATTAGTCATCAATATATGTCTCAAATAGATCTGACAACAAAAAGCTTTACCAAGTAACCAATTTCATAAAAATATATATAAATATATATACATAATTAGGTACAGAAGATATTAATTTCTTAATTATTTTTTTGGTTTAACTGTGCATCATTCGTAATCAAACAAACAAAATAAACTAACAGCAAATTTATGTGAGTGCTCCAAAAAGTAAAATAAAATATTTAAAAATACATGGATCATATAATTGTCTTTTCTATTAAGAAAAACCAATGTACACTGTCTGAGTGGCAATAAAACACAAATACCCGATAGCAATGCATGAATTCGACATCATACTTATGTACATGATAAGCACACATGTAATATTTATATACAAATTAAAAACTGAAGCTACTGCTGATTATTTACATTCTTTGAGTTGCAGTGACTATACAAAATACAAACATGATGCAATACATTACACATGAGTAAGACACGTCAACTAATCAGCCAATAGAAACCACAAGTATAAATTTTGACAAACATGTTTTTACATGAACAATTATTACAGTATCATATTTTCTCGACTTTAATAAACACAAGCAACGGGATATATACAGGACTGAAGTCAATACAAAACATGACACGTTTGATTCCAAGAACATGTTTACATGTATTCTACTAATCGCTGTAAATCTGAGTTGAGAAGATAATTTCCTATAGTAATGCCATAGTAACGACATTAATACAAAATCATTATACAGTACAAATCAGAGAGAATCTTAAACTGATACAGATACCTTCATGAACGCGGAAACATATGACTCGAGTGCAATATACAGTAGTAGAAAAGGGGTTTGTATGTAGTAGTAATGCAATGACATTCAGTTTAGTTTATTTCTCCAAGTTATGAAAACATATATATAACAAGCTCTGTAAGAGATTTATACGTTGATATATACATTCATAGCAAGTCACAAATCGCTACGTTGTACTTTGTTATGTCCACTGCCCCACTGTCACACATACATCTGGTACTACGAAACATGACAAAACAAGTATTTGTTGTAGAAATACAATATTTCGAAGGAATATGTCATGTCTGTTTTACTTCAGGCATATATTTGTGTGTCAGTGATCATTTTTTTATAGAGAATAAATAGATAAAATATATTATATTTATTAAGGCTGCGGTAAAATAGTTTCTCAAGTAGTTTGTTTCTTTCTTTCGTGGATGTGCTCCTTGGGTTGTATCTCAACAAATGAATAGTAACCATGAAAAGCAACACCAATAATGTTTCTAACACTAAACAAACACAAACAAACAGAACAACAGCAGCTACCAGCGAGTTTATTGTCTCATCATGAAGAAAGGTCGATAACATCAAGTTCATACTGTATCAAATATGTGTTTGTCTGGAGTAATATGTTTAAAGTAAATATTCAATGATTCACAACCTGTGTCATCCCCGTATAAATATCATAAGTCAGAATTCCACATATGTACATGCACGTCAAATTATTATGACCCAAAAGGGAGTACTTAACGCTGACTAACATCATAGTAAATATCATCTTTTCCAAACGATGATAACACACAACAATCATCTCCACAGCCAGATACATCCCCACGTGACCTTAATCCATAAAAACAGCGGTGACAATATAAATTGAAATGACACCTAAGCAAACAAACAAGAGCAACGGCAAATATTTTTCAGTGAGTGCCCATCTTAAAAAGGTTATGGCAGTTTTCTGAATGAAACGGATGCAAATTTGAATAACGCCTTGTGTGATATTTGCAAGTAACCATAACTTTAACTGGATCATATGTACTAACTAAATGGGATGGTACAGTCTTTGTTGAAAATGCGCTTCACGTGGTATTTATTTGTGAGACAATGAAAGCTGAGTGTAACCACATGGTTTTAAAGACATAATTATTTGTTTGTTTCATAGTCCAAACAGAAACATCTGAAATATTCATATATACAACCTTAGAACAAATTATTAGACCAAGCACTTTTTGATAAATTTGTTACGCTATTGTGTCCATTTTATGATATTTTAAAGAACAATTATTAGTTAATGAAATACCCAAGGGGGTATAGTCAATGGTTTTAGTGATACCTACCACATATTTTCTGCCTTCAATTTGATTAAAAACATGAATTGTATACAAATTGTATGGGTTTTTTCCATTCGTTCCATGTACATTAAAGGTATGTGTTTTATATATATTTGTTAATATAAAGTGCAACATCGATTGACTTTTTTCGCTGTAAGTTGTGATTATATCATAAACAGGTCTCCCCAGTTCCTAGTGTAACTTATCTTAGCACTTTGATTCTTGGTAATAGGTGTCAAGTGGCATAAAACTCTGTTGGAGAAGCAAATAATATTTGGATGCTGACACCCTGTGCTTTAGCATTATTGCAGGATAGACTCTTCACCTGGATAGATAGATATTCACCTGGTCTTACTCCTTTGATAAGAGCGATTGACTGTCACTTGGCAACTCATATCAATAATTAATATACTCATAAACAAGCCCTACAAAGAATGGAAAAACATTTCTATGATATTAGCACTACTGGCGGAAACAAATCTTGAAATGTTCCACTATGCATTGGAAACGTGTGTATAAAACCCATACCTTTTTATGGTAGAAATCCATGCAAATATTCATGAAATTCTTGTTTTCTTCCAATTCAAGACATCAAATATGTTGTAGGCATTCCTAATCCCTTTGACTATACCCCTTTTATATTTCATGAACTTGTTTCTTCAAAATGTAATTAAAGTGACAAAATAGTGTAAAACATCTAAACAAATTAACAAAAAGTGCTTGGTCTAATATTTGTTTACAGGGCTGTATGTTTGTTTGTTGAAGATTCCATCATTTATTCCACAATTGCTTGTGATGCAATTGGGTGCATTGATTTTAAACACTGTGCAAAAAAAGCACAGTGTTTTATAAGTGTGGATACAAAATTAAACAAATAATAAATTCAATGTTTACATACCTCGCAAAAAAATATCAAATGTATCATTTTCTTTGGACATTGTAACATTTTGCATTGTCAAAATTGTCCATGTATAATTTCTTCTAGATGCTTATAATCACAAGAACAG